>JAPQVW010000378.1:0-30510 GCA_028535905.1 Quercus berberidifolia | reverse complement strand
AATTGACAATCAACTTTGTTACAAAATTTATTGTACAGTTTATTAATTAGTCGATAAAATTATTTTGGATTTTTTTGGAACGGTCGATATTTTTCCTCTTTACGTTTTTTGATCTTTATTCGTGAACAGATACTCATAATTAGACGGTAACTACAGTTTTTACCTTAAACCTGTGTTATCACTTTTAAATGATCTAACAACCAAAAGTGCTTATTCATGAATTTACATTTTTAAGTGTGGTCGATAGCGAAACGATCCTGAATATGATATTCACTGTCATTATTATTATTATTATCTAATCGCTTCTCTGGGATCAGGCTTATAATTATAATATTGCACTTTTATAATAACAATAATAATATATCCGATGACTCCGACTTCACTCTGACGTACTCACGTACATAGCAGCGCGTTTTTACTTTAAGCTCCTTTCCTTGTTGATAACATTTTTTATGATTATGATTATGACTAATCATAATTACCTTTATCAAAAACGGATAAGTAAATAACTAAAAGTTATGAGTTGAGATTGTATGAGACAGCGTGCTCAATCGTTTGCACGGCGTGGCGGCGGGGCGGGGCGGCGGCGCGGCGGCGGCGCGCGTAGGCGACCGGAAGTGGAAGTTCGCGACACTACTTTTTAAGCAGCTACTTTCCTTTTATAGGAAAACACGTTTTAGTCCCACCCAATAATTATGTACGAGTAGATATTTATGTTTACACATTGTTAAGAAGGTAAATTAGGTTTAATAAGAAAGAAACGTTTTCTTTAAAGTCATGGATATCTAGGTACGTAGGAACACAACATGGTGTCTATCAGGTGAAGATGTGAGGTTCAGAGACCGTAGACCGTAGAAGTTAAAACTTTTAGAACTAACATGGCCATTACCTAACACTAGTCATGTACATGAAATGTTGCAAAACTCAAAACTGGAATCATGGTAAATGACTTTATTGTATAAAGTAGGAACTTGTTATATTATTGAACGATTTAACGACAAGCTGCTTTCAAACAGGTACTTTTTTAAATTGCACCTTCTGAAGCTAGTGTTAATGTATAACCAGATACTGTAAGTTGATGTCCTCCATTTTCAGTTGAAAACTTACAAAGTTCGTAAACTTTCAAAGTGCTCAATATTTTGTTAGACGTTTTTATTTTTCTAAGTGAGGTACAGTCAACAAAGAAATTCGAACACGAGAAGATTTATGAAACGATTTTCTTGATGTTTTCAGCAAACTATGAAATAAGTGGTTGGTGACTTTTGTAACACAAAGATGTACATAAAATCTAGTAAATAATGGTCAGATACGTAAGAAGAGGATGCCGTATAATTAAGCGATATTGAAATGTATGCGTATCGTCGCTGCCTGTACTCAGGTATCGGCAAACGATTCTTATCACGCATAATAAATATCTTGCAGGTACTTTGAGTACATAAAACATTTTGATCATTTTATGATCACATGATCATTATAATGCAATAAATTATGTTTAAATTACTTTGTCACAAGTTTAACAATTATTGTTTTAGACAGAAACTGGATTTCGGCATTTTAAGTAGATACCTTGTTACCTAGCCCATAGCCCATAGCCGTATAGTAGTATTTGTTCCTATTGTATTTTTTTTTATTTTGTGTACTTTTAAGACGTATAATCTATTTTACTATTTTTATTTTATACCTAAATAAAGTAAAACTAAGTCAGTAGAAAGTACGTATGTTAAGGCCAAATTGTCTGTGATTTTGTGTTTAAAATTAGTTCTGCTTGTTGTAAACTTTATCATCAAATTGTGTTCAAATTTAAATGAGAAAAATTACAAGAAACAAATAAAGTATCATAAAAGATTTGAGTGTTTCCATAAACCCTTAAAAAGAACATACACAATCGAACAAGGTACGAGTCGGTTTCTAGCGAAGCGAGAGCGGAGCGGAGAAGAAGAGTTTTCTGGCGTTGTGTACATACCATCACATGGCCTTAGCCAGTCATACGGGCCTGTGCAATGCCTCAGCCAGTCATACATGCCTGTGCAATGCCTCAGCCAGTCATACGGGCCTGTGCAATGCCTCAGCCAGTCATACAGGCCTGTGCAATGCCTCAACCAGTCATACGACATAACTCAGCGGATCAACATGTATCACGTCAAATTTCGCTTAGTTTTCGCCGGAGTGTTGTAAACGGGCATAATCTTTATTCAGAAAGAACTGCCATCTTTTTCACCCATTCTATTATATATATTTAATGCGCATCCTTATACAAATTTTTTTAAGGAATTAACTAGTTTCTGCAGTGAATAAGACTGGGTATGTGTGGATGTGGACATATTAGGCGTGCACTCAGACACTTATACATTTATAGTGATAAGAACGGATCTAGAAGATGGTTGGATCACTGCATTGTGTCTAAAGTCAGCTGTTCAGTCAGTGTTAAATGTGTATGTACAATATGATGCCTTGTGGTCAGATCATTTACCTGTTATTGTAGAATGTGATTTAAATGTAATTAAGCAAAAAATTGTAGTAGATCAAAGCATTAATAATAATACTAGTAAAATACAATACAATACAAAATACTTTATTGTACACCAACGAAACAGATTATAATAAAAATAGACATGATAAAAGACATGCACAATGGGCGGCCTTATCGCTTAGAAGCGATCTCTTCCAGGCAACCTTTGGATGGAAAGAATTATATGAATTTAAGAAAGGCAGGGGGTGTACCAAGAGTTTTCTAAAATAAATAAAATAACAAATACCTAACAAAAGCATAAACATAACTAAATTGTATAAACAAAATCTAAATAAATAGATAAATGTAGGAGCAGTAATAGTTTACATAGATACATACATACATAAATAAATAGAACCGGTATTCACTTTTCTGATAGGAAAAATTCCTTGACACGAGTTTTGAAAACTGATAAAGATGATGATTTTCTGATGGATTCAGGTAGTACATTCCACAACCTTATGGCCTGGATGGAAAAGGATTTGTCATAGAATCTGGTTCTGTGAGGTGGCATACTCAATGCCAGATTTTCTGACGACCGGAGGACACGGGATGGGTAAGGATGAGAATTATGGAGGAATTCAAAGCGTTCCTTTAAATAGACGGGAGTAAGAGGGGTTAAACAGAATGTTATGAAGAAGAGAAAGGATGTGGGAATTTCTGCGAAGACGGACAGGAAGCCATTTGAGTTTAGTACGGAACTCCGAAATATGGTCATATTTACGTAAACCAAAAACTAGACGTATGCAGACGTTTTGGAGTCGTTCAGCCTTGTTAAGCTGCTCCTCAGTAAGGTCGAGGTAGCATACGTCCGCATAGTCAAGAATAGGAAGCATGAGAGATTGAGCAAGCACAATTTTAGTGGCAGTAGGCAGGAAGTTACGGAGTCTTCTCAGTGAGGCGGCGGAGGCGAAAATCTTACGACTAACCGCATCCATTTGTGGAACCCAAGTCATGTCAGAATCCATCAAAATTCCAGATTTTTGACACTTCGGCTAAAAGGAACTGTTACGCTGTTAAATTCTATTTTAGGGAGAGTGGACCAGTCAATTTTAGCAGAGGTGCGCGAGCTACCTATGATTATAGCCTGCGTTTTGGCGGGGTTAACCTGGAGACCGTAGGCCACGCTCCAATCACGAATGCAAGTTAGATCGCTATTCGTGCGGTGAATCGCGCTGGCCAAGTCTTGCAATGGGGCGTTTGTGTAAATTTGGAGATCGTCTGCATAGAGATGGTAGGAAGAAGTTAATTGAAGAGAGATAGAATTAATAAGCAATGCGAATAAAAGTGGAGATAGAACGCCACCTTGCGGGACACCAGCGGATGTATTGCTCCAAGACGAGAAAGAGTCGTTAGCACGGATTCGTTGCCGGCGTCCCTGCAGATAGCTGCGAAACCAGCCAGTCACCGATGGAGATATGTTAATAGAGCGCATTAGTCCAAGGAGGATTTCGAAATCAACAGTGTTGAACGCATTGCTGAAGTCGAGTAGAGTAAGGACAGTAAGAAGCCCGTTTTCCATTCCCGATCGGATATCATCAGTGATTTTGACAAGGGCTGTAGTGGTACTGTGACCGGGACGAAAACCGGACTGGAGAGGATTGAGGAGGTTATTAGAGGAGAGGAAAAAACTAAGTTGACCATGAACAAGACGCTCAAGGACCTTGAAAGGAAAGGTAGAATAGATATAGGGCGAAAATCCGAAAATGTGGAGGCCTTAGGTTTTTTTGGGAGAGGAATAATGTAAGCTTCCTTCCACACTGCCGGAACAGTCTCAGAGACAACGACTTAAATTGAACAAAGGATAGTCAGGAAGAGGCAATGAAGAAAGATAGTTGAGAGTGCTAGTTTTGACATCGCTATCCATGTTTGATGTCGACGAAAAGTGAACGTTCAAAGAATCAATATTAATATTTGAAATACACGCATCTTGACGTGCCTTGCCAATTCCCACGGGTTCTTAAAAATTTCCAAGCTTTAGCTGGATCGGCATTGGAGAGTGAAGAGTGAATATAGCGGCGTTGAGCATCCCTACACATCCTATTGCAGCGATTCCTGGCGAGGTGATATCTTTCCTTGTTAATGTCATTAGCACATCGTTTGAATCTCGCTCTGGCAGCTGCCTTCTTGTGCATAAGGGACTTGATTTCGTCCGTGATCCACGGAGCTGGCAGCTGCTTTATTTTGACCAAGCGGATTGGTGCATGAACGTCAAATAAACTAATTAGCGTATCGTTAAAGGTTGACAGCTTATCGTCGATCGTATCAACCGCCATCACTGAATACCAGTCGACCTTGGATGCATCCGATTTGAGCTTTTCAAGATTCATACCACTAAAATTGCGCTGGAGAAGGGTTGGTGCTTATGTTTAGGAGGGCGAAGTTTATAGGACAAAAAGATAAGGTCATGATAGGAGAAGGCATCAGCTGAGCATTGACCATGCTTAGCAACATGCTGTAGGGATGAAGTAAAGATTAAATCAAGAAGAGAAGGAGTAAGATTGGGAGAGTGGTGAGTTGTACCGAGAGGAAGTATATGAAGGTTGCAGGACTGTACAACTGATTTGAGGGTGAATGTTCGGGAGTCTTGTTTGACAAGGCAAGTATTAAAATCACCCATAATAATGGTGTGACTGTACGAAGGTAGAAGATTTTCCAGAAGTTTTTCAAAAGATGCGAAGAAATTAATACGAAAAGAAGGGCTGTAATAGACACCAAGGAGAATTCTAGAATGGGAAAGGCAAATCTCAATAAAAAGATGTTCGCCAGCATTAGCAGGAGGAGGCTGTGCAGACATGCTTACAATGGAGTAAGCAATGTGTGAGCGTAAGAAAATGGCCACACCCCCTCCTCGACAACCCGTGCGATCGTTACGTATTAGAGTGAAACCAGGAAGAGAATAAAGGGATGAAGGGAGAGAAGGCTTAAGCCAGTATTCAGAAACTAGTAAGTATCGCGTGGAGGTTTTTAATATCAAAAGAAGCTAACATGTCTGTAAAATGAGCTGGAATACTCTGTGCGTTTATATGAACAATGTTAAGGTTTTTTGCTACATCACTAAAGTGTGAAGATAGCGTATCGGAGAGGGAGGGAAGGCTCATAAAGCTGTCGGCACTACCAGAACTCGCATCAAGTGTGGAGACCGAGAGGAACTCATCATCATCGCTGTCACTAAAATAATAAGGGAGGAAAGAAAATTGGACCAAATATAACAATTTTATAAAATGTGTCATGATAATTTAGATTAATAGATTTCCCTAGTGAGTTGAAATTATGTACCTAGTGATTATAAATGCAATAAATTACAACATAGGTGTATTATTGATATATTAAATAATAAAATTGTAAATGATTTTTGTCAAGCGGCGATCAGTAGTAACGTTAAATATACTCGAAAATGTAAAAGAAAACCTATTGCAGGATGGAATAGGTATGTTAGTGATGCGCATAGGGAGGCTAGGTTGAAGTTTCGGACCTGGGTTAACTCTGGAAAACCTATTCTGGTCGTGTGCATACCGATATGAATGATAGTCGGAAGATCTTTAAAGCAAGGTTAAGATGGTGTCAAACCAATAGCGACCAAATAAAAATGGATACTTAACCTAACAGCGCGACATACAAACAAGATTTTCGTAGTTTTTGGAAATTCACCAATAAACTTAACAGTAAACCGGGTCTCCCTGTGAAGACCCGCGTTTTTTGTGTTTCTAGTATCACAGAGAATAAAGCCATAGCAGAAATGTTCAGGGAACACTTTATCACAGTCGGTAATCGATGCGGGATCAAATGGCCAGGAATTACAAACTAGGTTCACAGCCAAAGATGTACACAAAGGTCACGTGATAAATCCCCTGGCCATGATGGTCTCAGCATAGAACATCTAAAAAACGCGGGTCTTCATCTGCCCGGAATACTTTCTATGTGCACCTTTTGTATAGGACACTCATACCTACCGGCTGCAATGATGAGAACTGTGGTGGTACCTATTGTTAAGAATAAGACTGGCGATACTAGTGACAAAAACAACTATAGACCGATTTCGTTGGCCACTGTGGTAGCCAAGGTGCTGGACATTCTGCTTGATGCTCAACTTAGTCGTTATCTGACAATTAACGACAGCCAATTCGGATTTAGACTAGGATTGTCAACAGATACGGCTATTTTGAGTTTGAAACAGACTGTCAAGTACTACACCGATCGCAAAACTTTTTTGCCCGTAGCAACACTGAAAGTCAGACGTGTCAATCAGCTGACACAAATTTATTATGAGTTTTGTAAAGAAATTAATCGTATTATCTAGTAAAAAACTATTTTAAACAGTGTAAAATACCGTAGTGCTTACATACAAGTGAAACATACAGCAAAATACTGCCAACAAAACTCTGTAAAGTGCTATTATTTTTTCAACCAAACCTAACTGTCAACGGACAAAGAAAAGACTACACATCGGCCTTAGACGCCAATTTAGAATATACCTGTAAGCCCAGGACTCAAGCAGAATATCGTACAATACTGAGGACGATCATCACTCCCACTCTCATCAACGGAAGATGATAACTGAGGCGTTGTAACACGGGGGGTGTTACAACGCCTCAGTTATCATCTTCCGCTGTAGTATTCTTAGTCCTCTAGTATTTAAAACTTACTCTACATTTTTCCGCTAATAATCTACCAATGAATGTACAGCTTAACCTTCCTACATAATTTCTTAACCTAAAGCCTATTAAACGTAGATTAGTGAAGAAGTGTGGCCAATGATCGTCTAGTTAGTGGTAGGGGTCATACGTTGTGTCGCAATAACTCAGATTCTTTTAGGAGCTTAGACAAACGAACCATCCCTATGAATTACCTAAATCTTACTATGTTAATAAAAGAATAATTAATATGGTGTTTACTATGTATAATAAAAAATATCTATCTATGTAATATATCGTATTATGTGTATCAGTCATCTAGTACCCATAACACAAGCTCTGCTTAGCTTGGGGCTAGATGATGCTGTGTGGATTGTCCGGCATTATTTATTTATTTATTTATTTATTTATTAAATCAACCCTATCCTACATAACCTCATCTTAAAATTATTTTTACATTATGTTTCCTAATAATAATGTTCTTAATGGTCTAAATGAGAATTCTAATATTATTATTATATTTCCATCATTTAATTATTTTATAATATTTATAACGAGACTCAAATGTCTAAACTTAAGTTACTCTACCATACTTTAATTTCATAAGTCTTCTGTAATTTCTAATAAAACCATAGCCCACCTTTGTGAAGTCGGGTAAGCAACATTCAATCAACCTAATCTTAAAATTATTATTATATTATATTTCCTAGTGATACTTATGCTCCTAATGATCTAATATGTGTATTTTAATTATATTTTTCTGATTCTATCATTTAATTATATTAGATATTCTATGATAATTATATAGGAGCTCAAATTCCTAGACTTACATTACTCTACCATATTTTAATTTCTTAAAACTTTTAATTTCGAATTATACATAACACTCCTTTTGTGAAGTCGGGTTAACAACTTTCTATCTCTCTCTCTCTGAATTTTTATATATATTATTATTTTATACGGCATCGGCACGGGCCCCTCCCCGCCACGTGCAATAGCTTTCGACTCCTTACTGGATAGCTCCTTCCGTTGAAGAAGATGTATGTTGGCTAGCATACTATCTTCTTTAATAAAATCTATATAAATATTAATAATATGGGGACTTGCCACGAAACAGTCATAGTCCAGTGTATTCAGTAATGTCAGGGAGAAATGAGAGGGCATATTCTTTTATCAAATCTTTTATCTATCAAGTCGTAATTTAATCGCATTCACAGGGGAATTTACTTGTGGCATTTAATTCAAATCATTCACTCCATCAACTTTCTAATAAAATAGCCAGTGGTCCATTAACACATTGCGGACCGTTCTATTCTACTTATATATACTACTACCAGACTAGATTAATACAGAATAATCCGTTTTATCTGCGGAAACAGACTCTACCAAGCTAGTCTTTGCTAGTTAGTACCGAATGATCCCTATTCTGCGCAATAAACCTGATTCTCCTCATCTGGGAGTTAGGCCAAGAAGTCGATAGCTTCTGATAGTAACATATGTAGTTCGAAATTTCAGGTTTTACTTGTAAATTATTATTCTCAACGTGATATAACGTTGCATCCAACTGATATACTCCTCATAGCTTACAAAGGACTCTCTCACAACCGGAGGAATTATCCACGGTGACTTCCGCACCAAGCTATTGTTAGATTGATCAAAATATGTAGAGAGGGCTTCTCACTCTTACGGAGGAAAATATAAATGGTTATAATGCAAATATGGCTAATACCTGAAACCAGATTACATTACTGTGCAAGTTTTATCATGTTTAAATAATAAATTTAGCTTATGAAAGATCAAGTATAGTCCTAGAACTCAACAGCTTCGTAAAATAAAATAGTTCTTAAACTGATATTGAATATGCAAAAGTATATTTAAATTTAGGAATTATTTCCATTATTATAAGGACCTCCTCGTTGGGAGTTTTAGTCCAAAAAGTCGACAGCTTCTTAAAATAAAATAGTTCTTAAACGGATATTGAATATGCAAAAGTATATTTAAATTTAGGAATTATTTCCATTATTATAAGGACCTCCTCGTTGGGAGTTTAAGTCCAAAAAGTCGACAGCTTCTTAAAATAAAATAGTTCTTAAACGGATATTGAATATGCAAAAGTATATTTAAATTTAGGAATTATTTCCATAATTATAAGGACCTCCTCGTTGGGAGTTTAAGTCCAAGTAGTCGACAGCTTCTTAAATTAAAATAGTTCTTAACGGATATTGAATATGCAAAAGTATTTTTAAATTTGGGAATTATTTCCATATTTATAAGGACCTCCTTGTTGCGAGTATTATGTCCATCTAGTAACTATTTGATTTTCTATTAATATTAAAGACCGCTTCATAGGCCTGAAATACTTCACATTGAAAGTAAGTTCTAAGATAGTCTCAACCCTTAAAAGAGTAATTTATAAATTATTTTTTTCTTACAGAGATTTTAGTTTCAGTTTCAGTTTAGTTTATTCATAAACAAATAAATTTGTGTCGAAGTACTCTTATAAAATTAATACAAATAAAAATATTCATAAAAATGTCAATAAAATGTCACAACAAAAAATAATAATGCTTCGAACACACAGATAACAACTTACGATACAAACACACCTAACATTTATTTAATATATTGAAGTCATAACTGTTATTGTCTAGGCTAGATGTGTTTGAATTTTATCGTTAAAGTAGTCGTCAATAGAATAGTAGCACTTCTCCAATAAAAACTGCTTCAAATGTTTTGAAAACGTATATGGGCAGTTTAAATGCAACTGGTAGCTTATTATAAAGTTTTACGGACTGATTTCGAACGCAGTGTCCGACCACTTTCAACCTCGCTATAAAGTCACTTTTTATGTCTTTTCTCCTAGTTTTCTCCCTAGTTAATCTATCTTCAGAACTTTCATATAAATCGAGATGTTTTACAAAATTGGTCAAGGTGACTAAGATGTACAGACATGGTGCGATTAGGATACCTAGCCTAACAAAATGTTCCTGACATGAATCAGTTTGCTGTATGCGTACCATGGTTCTGATTGCTCTCTTTTGTGCTATGAAAGCGGTGTTTATGTTGTACGCATAGCTGTTGCCCCAGAACATAATACTATAGCGAAGCTTAGTCTCTACCAGGGCAAAATAAACAAGTCTTAGCTGTGCAATGGTTACTTCATCTCTTAAGCTTCTGATGGCGTAGCATGCGGAGCTTATGGAGCTTTCAATAGACCTCAAATCATTTTTCCAATTTAGGAGACTGTCAATATAAATACCTAGAAACTTAACTGCATGCGTCGATTCAATTTTAATGTCATTATGATTCAGTATTATTTTATCATTGTTCCTAGATGTCGACTTAAATAGCATTACATTTATCTTTTTTACATTTAGAATTAGATTATTAGTTGAGAACCACTCGTCAAATCCTTTAACGACTATGTTTAACTTGGATGATAGTTCTGTTAATGAACCTGCCGAGATTATGGCATTTGTGTCATCAGCGAATAAAACTAGCCTAAAACCGGGATGATAGTTTTCCATGAAGAGAATCAGGTCATTTGTAAATATGATAAACATTATAGGTCCTAGAATCGATCCTTGCGGTACACCCCTTGTGAGTTTAGTCAAATATGATTTATAAACCATTTCCTTATTTTGTAATTGATTAATTAATTAACCTAATTTCCACGTACTGTTGCCGGTTCGTCAAGTAAGACTTAAACAGCTGCATTGATTTATCCCTTATTCCATAGTGTTCTAACTTCTCCAACAAAATTTTGTGATCTATTGTGTCAAAGGCCGAACTTAAATCTAGAAACAAGCCTAATACTTTCATTTTATCATTTATTGATCCAACTACGTCATCCAATAGCGTATTTATTGCATCTCCGGCGCTTACGCTATATTGGTAGCTAAATTGTCTCTTATTAAGAACTTTGTTAATAATTAAATATTACTAATTATATTATTAACTTTCATTTTTATAAATTAAACTAGACGTTGCGTGGTGCGCGAGCTGCAAGCAGCTCGCGGCGGCTGTGTTGATTGTTTTTTTTTTAATTTGCCGCCCCCTTTTCGTAACCTACACCCTCGATTTAGTCGTAAAAGTGATCCATGAGTAGTTTTTGCGATTAATAATGTCAGCTATCTTGGATTTTGAAATGGACATCTTTTTCGTAATCTACGACCTCGAATTAGTCGAAAACGATACCCATATAAGTGGGTTGCTGTCACACTGCGCGAGCTCGCTTCGCTCGCCTTGCAGTGTGACGTCGTATTGCGGTTCGCTTCGCTCACCGTAATCCGACCGTCCCGCCGGCATCAAATTCGAAATCCACACCCCCCAAATTAGTCGAAAACGATACCCATGTCGAAATTTTTGGTGGGGGTTCATGGGGGGGTCTTGGGGGGGGTCAACGCACGGCTCGCTTCGCTCCCTCCGGAACAGGCGAGGGGGGTCTTACTGGGGGGCGTGGGGGGGACGCACCACGGCTCGCTTCGCTCGCCGCAATGCTCCACCTTGAAAAAAAAGGTCAAAAATAGGCCATTTTTCGGTTTTTTATAAGAAAAGGGGTTCTAGAGGGTCAAGGGGGTCAAAAAATTTTTGGCGGTCCAAATGATTTACCCTTACCTACGTGACCCAAAAAAAATTTTTCGTCCAAGTCGTTCTGTTAAGGAGATACGAAAGGGGGGGAGAAAAAGGGGGGTGAAAGGGGGGGGTGAATTTTTTTTTTCTTCCATAACTAAACGACACCCTCTATACGATCCCGCAATCAAAACCCCTCAACGACGACGAAATCTAGGAGCAACCTCAAAAGGAGGGCCTCTGGGGGGGGCAGGGGTGGCAAATTTTTTTCAGCATTCAAAATCATATGTAACCCCTCATACGACCCCCAAAAAAAATTGCATCCAGACCCCACCCCCTGCGGAGCCCCCCTAGGGGGGGGGGAGCGAAGGGGGGCCAAATCTAGAAAAGTCGGAATTTTCCCTAGGTCTCTCCGACCCCCCCCTAAACGATCCCGTAAAAAAAACTATACCTCCCCCTCCACCATCAAGGAGAACAATTATGTCAATCAGTCAGTGAGTCAGTGAGTCAGTGAGTGCTAATCGAGCTTTATTCTTCTAACTAACGCTTGCTGGGAGTACGAATTTGTAAGATTCGATTTTGTCCTAACCTATAACAGTGTGCATGCCCTTTGGTACTGGCTCGCGAGCCTGGGGTGCACCAGAGCGACCTAACAGGATATAAGTAGTCTATATTATAAATATATAAATAAGACCAACACTTCTGGTAGATTTCTCCACGAAATCTGGGAATCAGATTATTGGGGAGTTCTCTGATCCCAATGCAAGGGTATAATCAGATCCTGACCCACTCCAAAGGCTAACAGGTTCCCTAGTCTACCTACTAAGATGGATATGTATTTACGGTTACTTACTAGACCGTAACACATAACCAAGGTAAAACCTTGGGTTTCCTAAGCACTGGGGAATATATCGAGCTAATTTTGGTATAATTACAACCTACTTAGTTTTTAGGAACCCAAGAATTTAAGCTATGAATTTACAAGCTAATTCCCTGCAAACAATACAAAATGAATTCTCCAATAAATAGCACCTCACAGTTCAAAGAATTTCAAACTGCGAGAAACCAATTCGTCAAAGAACTCATTCTGTAAGTATCAAATCCCAGCAACTAATTATTCACTGATTTTACTCTAAGTATTGTCATCCCGGACACAACACAAGTTCAAATCTATGCAAAATCGGGCAGCGATTCGACCTGCTTAACCAAGATTCCAGAATCTAATGCCGCGAATTTTCTCTCGTTCCCCTATTTATAGGCTTAGCTTTTTCATTAATCAAAATCACTCTAAACTATATTTTATTTCTTTATCCACTAGCATCATTTTCCTACAATCTTTATTGAACGTTCTATATTTGAATTTTCAAATATTTTTTCATTCCAGACTTCGGAGACCTTTTGGCCCCAACACGGAGACAAAATTTGAATTCAGCGATATTATTGGACGATTCAGATTCGAACGTGAATAGACTAGGGAAGCCCTAAATTTTTATTGAAATTATTTTTTTATCGATTTTATTTAACGATTTCAATAAAATTTTATCATAAAATAGTAAATAAAATCTCTACTGAAATCAAGTTTAATACTTCAACCCTTCTTCTGAGTGAAAAATACATAAATTTTAGTAAAATGTCTTTAGTACTGAATTTGTATCGACCTCATTTTACAGTTTAATAATTTCCTTGAATGATATTACAAGCAGATAAGTAATAAAAAAAGGTTTAAAATGCAAACTTTATAAAATGAATTTAATTTGTAATTATCGACTATCGATATTATCGATTATTCTTTCGGTCTCCCTATCAAAAGCGCTCTGTTTATTTTTAATTGTTTTTTTTTCGATAAGCAGTCTACGCACGACAATATTCTGCCATGGCTTTAGTTTGGATCTCGGTCTGCCAAAACATTATTTTATATTTGCAATCAACAGAACAATAACTGACTTGGACTATTACAGCGTGATCATATCCAACGATTCTCAGCGACAGTAAATGGACATTGGGAGGTACGAGCCACAATTTGACGGAGACAGCACAAGAGGAACATCATTTTAACCGGGGGAGGATTCATACAAAATGGTAATGACGAGAAAGGCATGCGACCTGGAGGGCAAGCTGAAGCTTGCTACAGCCCAGCTCAGGGAAGCCAACGAAGACCGAGACAGGCTGCTTCAAGAGCAGGAGGATAGCGAAGCTGAGTTCCTGGCTAACCTTGGCAGGATCCAAGCTCTTAAGGGGCAACTCGCTGAACTCCATGCCAACCATGAAGACGCAGTGTCAGAAGTGGACCGTTTGAATGCATACCTGCTTTCCGTGGACAATTGTCATGAATATTATGAACTGGTATTGCAGCAGAACAAGGACTTACAGGAAGAGCTTTCAGAGTGTAGAATAAAGCTTGATAAGTTAGAGTGTAAGCCATTGCCTTCAGCAACAAGTTTTTGTAGTTTAGATCTTCAAACAGAGCTTCTAACAACCGATCCTAACATTTCAAATGTGGATCTTAATACACCATGTCGTCAAAGTCAAACACCAATCATAAGAGGGAGTAATAAAATTAAAAAAGATGTCAAATTGAGTAACTTCACTAGAAAGTCAGAGACTAAAATTAAGAAACAAAAACAACTTCTCAATAAGGCTAAATTAAGCAAGGAACAATGTAAATGTAACTTGCAAGTAGAATTGGACTCCTGTTATAATTTATTAGGACGTAACTCTAAGGAGTTAGTGTTGGATAGAATCCTTCTTTTCCACAATCTGTTTTTCTTATAATATTTTATGTCACATTTGGTTTAAGTGTCAATAGAAAGAAAATTGGTACGATGGTATTTTTATTTATTCTCAAAAATATATAAAGATAAGCAGGCTATTCTCTCATATAATAATTATACAACAAGTGGTAGCAGAGCGTTATCATAATTATTCTGAGAATAATGTAGTGATGGCTACTCACTACAGAATAGACTCGTTGACGAAGAATAATTATGATACTTGGGCAGTCCAGGCTCAAGCCGTATTAATAAAAAATGGCTTATGGGAGACAACGAGTGGAATTTTACAGCCTCCTACAAATGAAGATGAGAAGAAAAGTTTCTTGCAGAAGGATCTACTGGCACGGTCTGAACTTTTATTACTTATATCGCCATCAGAGATAAAACAAGTGAAGACTTGTAAGACATCTTACGAATTATGGAGTAAATTGAAAAATATTTACCAAAGTACCGGTCCTGCGCGTAAGGCAACACTACTAAAGCAACTTATACTGAAAAAATTAGAAAATAATGATGTTCGTGAACATTTAAATAATTATATGGACATCGTCGAAAAGTTAGCTGACATGAACGTGGAATTGCATCCAGACCTACTATGTATCATGATGCTCTACAGTCTACCAGCCAACTATGAGAATTTCAGAATTGCTATAGAATCTCGCGACAAGTTGCCTACACCAGAAGAGCTTAAGATAAAAATGATCGAAGAAAGTGAAGCCAGGAAGAGCACAAAATCAGACGAAGAAGCTTTTTATACTAAAAAGAAAGCCAAATTCTGCAAATTCTGCAAAAAGAAGGGACATAATACAGAATCCTGCTGGAATAAGAAAAATATTGACAAAAGAAACGCAGAAAATGACAGGAAACGTCAAGAACGACTGTATAATCTCACACCAACCTGTATGTCCATCACCTCTCCAGATATATGGTTTTTGGATAGTGGCTGCACTTCTCATATGTGTGCGCAAGAAGATCAGTTCGAAAAAATTAACCCTGAAACTGGATACTTAAGGTTAGCGTCAAATAGTGACACTATTAAAATTGAAGGGAAGGGCAAAGTTCGACTAGAGATAAAAAATGAGATAGTCAACCTGCAAGACACTCTGTATGTACCTGCTTTATCGACAAACCTAATATCAGTTGCGAAGATCACTGAAAAGGGAAATAGTATCGTTTTCGCGAAAAACAAAGCCTATATCAAAGACGAAAAAGGTGAAACGGCATTGACTGCCGAGAGACAAAACGGTCTTTACTATATCAAGACTAATGAAAAGAAGCATGTGGCCAACACGGTTGTCACCAACTTACAAACATGGCATCAAAAATTAGGTCACATAAATGAAAATGACCTAAAATTAATCTCTAAGAAGAACCTAATTAAGGGAATAGAACTGGAAAATAGAAATTTACCTGACTGTGAAACTTGTATAAAAGGAAAAATGACAAGATTACCATTCTATTCAGTAGAAGAACCCCAGTCTACTCAGCCTTTGCAAATCATTCACAGCGATGTGTGCGGACCGATACAGCCAGAAACTTTGGGCGAAAACAGATATTTTGTGACGTTCATTGACGATTTCACAAAATATTGCTGCGTTTATTTTATGAAAAACAAAAGCGAAGTTTTCGAGATTTTCAAAGAATACAAAAAGCGAGTAGAAATATTCCATGGCGTTTTTAAAATAAAGAATTTACAAACAGATAATGGATCGGAGTACCGTAACAAAGAATTTGACCATTTTCTAAAAATAAATGGAATTCAAAGAAGGCTAACTGCGCCATATACCCCCCCAGCAAAATGGACAGAGTGAGCGCAAAAACAGATCGTTGCTAGACAAAGCTCGATGTTTAATGATCGATGGAAACATGCCTAAATATTTGTGGGCGGAAGCAGTACATACTGCAAATTATTTGATTAACCGAACCCCAACTAGAGCATTAAAGGAAGGCACACCATACGAAAAATGGACTGGACGCATACCGTCGGGGAACCATTTAAAAGTATTTGGTGGAAAAGCTTTTGTCTTGGACAAGCGTAGAAAGGGAAAATTCACACCAAAAGCTACAGAAGGAGTTTTTGTCGGATACGCACAAAACGCAAGAGGTTTTAGGATTTATTTACCTCATAAGAAGACCGTGATAATAAGCAGAGACGTGAAGGTTATTAATAAGATGTATTATCACAGTCATCATGATTCAAATAATGAAAATATTTTCGAAGAACAGGAAACTCCTCAAAAAGAAAAGCAGGGAAATATAAAAGAAAACATACCTGTTGTGGATATCGAAATCACACCAAACCTAAACCAGGAACCGGTTGCACCTGAGATTTTAATTCCTGATATTAGTCAAAACAGGAGGAGCACAGAAGGAAATGAAACTAGAAAGTCTCGTAGACAGAAAAAAGCCCCTACCTGGCAAAAAGACTACGTAATTCATCAACCATCCACATCACAATCATCTTCGGATGAATTTCAGGAAGCAAATTTTGCTGGAAAAGATATAGATGAAATAACTTATTTGTGCGAAGTTGAAAATAATAACGGAAAAGACACTGAGTGGCATAACGCGATAAAATCTGAAATCAGAGCGCATATAAAAAATGGTACATGGGAAATAAAGAAAAAACAAGAAGAAAATAATATTGTTGATTTCAAAATGATACTTAAAGAAAAGCCTGACAATACTAAAAAGGCTCGCCTCGTTGCAAGAGGATTTTCACAAAGACCTGGCATAGACTACAACGAAACGTGGGCGCCGGTTGCAAAACTTAGCTCCATAAGATTGCTGTTAGCCACCGCAATTCAAGAAAACTTGACAATTCGACAACTCAATGTCACAACTGCTTATCTAAATGGAGACTTAGATGAAAAGATTGTCATGAAAAAGCCAGAGTATTTGGAAGAGTATATTATGGAAATTATGATGGATGAGAGCTCGAGTGAAGATACAACTGTTTTCTTCAAAGCAAAGAAAATGTTGGAAGATGCAACTAGAACAAAAGGAGAAAAAATATGCTTGTTAAAAAAAGCCTTGTACGGTTTGAAGCAATCTGGAAGACAATGGTACAAAAAAATTAGATAGTGAACTAAGAAATCTCGGTTTCATCTCGTCAGTAGCTGATCCATATACTGGAGAAAGAAGGAGCAAAAGTTCTTTTGGGACTATATGTCGACGATATGCTCATAGCATACTCCTGTAAAAAAAGGTTTGAGCAAGTATATCAAACACTAAAATCCATATTCGAGATGAAAGATCTTGGTCCTGCCAAAGATTTTGTGGGACTTGAAATAAAACAAGAAGAAGGAAAAATAAAAATTATGCAAGGAAAATATATTGAAAAATTACTTACCAAGTTTGGGATGGAAGACTGCAAACCGTGTGCTACGCCAATAGAGTCCCGCCTAAAATTGGAAAAAGAAGAAAAAAGTGATGAAGCAATACCTTATCAGAACTTGATAGGATCTTTGATGTTTCTTGCTGTGGCGACACGAGCAGACATTAGCTTCGCTGTAAGTTATCTCTCGCAGTTCAACAATTGTTTTGGAAATGAGCATTACAAAGCTGCAAAGAGAATCTTGAGATATCTAAAAGGAACAAAAACAATTGGAATATGTTTCGAGAACACAGAAGACAAAGAATTAGTTGGATATGCAGATGCCGACTGGGCAGCATGCAGTCTGGATAGAAAATCCTATACTGGATATTGTTTCATGATCGCAAATGGTGTTGTCAGCTGGGAGTCGAGAAAACAACGAGCAGTTGCAATGTCTACGGCTGAAGCTGAATATATGGCACTATCAGATGCCGTAAAAGAAGCCCTACACTTAAAATTATTATTAAAAGACACGACAACACTAAAACAAGATAAGATAAAGATTTACTGTGACAACCAGGCAGCAATCAAACTATGCCATAACTCAATAGTCAGCAGCAAGACCAAGCATATTGACCTGCGCATCCATTTTTTGAAGGATCATATACAGAATAGAGAGATCACTGTTACCTACAAAGAAACTTTCAAACATGTTAGATATTTTGACCAAGGGTATGCCAGAACCGAGGCAGTCAGAGCTGAGGACTTCGTTGGGTTACAGATCGTGAGGAGGAGTGTTGGATAGAATCCTTCTTTTCCACAATCTGTTTTTCTTATAATATTTTATGTCACATTTGGTTTAAGTGTCAATATAGAAAGAAAATTGGTACGATGGTATTTTTATTTATTCTCAAAAGAATATAAAGATAAGCAGGCTATTCTCTCATATAATAATTATACAACAGTTAGACTATGTGAGTGAGAAAATTTTTAGTTTAGAAAGGGCCCTTCATGATGTACTTTGTAAATATAAACAAGCCCAAAAAGATGCCAATGACCACTATCAGAAAATGCAAGAATTATTGTAACTAATGAAAGTATTTATGTTGAAATGCAGCATAGCTGCACTCAAACTGATCTTGAGATGACCGCTACACACTGTAACACCTTAATTAGAGACATTGCTGTGGAGGTGGTGCCCCTGTCACCGCTGGTGTCACAATCCGCGGTGCTGGCGGCGCCACCATCACCTTCGTACGAGGCCACTGTGGTAGCTTTAGCAACAATGCAGCACCTCTTGCACCCACCGAGGGTCCATCAGTTCGAGCTGCAATCTCTGGTTAAGGGTTTAGATCTAGACTGCAGTCAATGTATTCGGCAGACTGTAATATACTCAGATAATTTGGGTGCTGGGATAGGTCTGAAACTGAGTGACTTATTGGTTCAAAATGTAGTAAATAACTGTTATCCTTATGCTAACATAGATAGAATCACTGATTGTATCCAGAAAGATAACTCTCTGAATAGAAGCACCACTTTAATAGTTCAACTTGGTGAAAGTTGTGTTAAACGGTCACAATTGATTAGGCTTGTTGAAGTACTTCTAGGAAAGGTACAGAATGGACTGGGAAAATTAGTTCTTTGCTCCTTCCCCTACTCAAAAGCATTGACATCAAGGCAAAATGATAATTTATGTAAAAACAACACACTGATGTACAAATGTCATTATGTCATAATGACGTTTTATTTTTTGACACTAATAAATTTATTAGTAAAACTTTTTTGACTAGGGATACAATGTACCTAACCAAACATAGCCAAATGATAATTGCTAAATTGTTAGCATATAATATTTTTGATCCCGTTATAAATAGTATAACGCAGATACCTGACGAGCCAGTACATGTAGTAAGTAGTAGTACTAATGAGGGCATTAAAGCCACAGTGTCAGTAAATTCAAATTTAAACTGACTACAACGACAACGGGAAAGCAAAAATTTCATATAGTCCATCAGAATATACAAGGCTTACCCAGCAAAGTCCTAGAATTAGAACTATTTTTGAATTATTTGAATGTAGATGTTATGTGCATAACAGAACACTGGATTGTGAAAAATCAGTTACTTCCGTTTTATAAAAACTATTATTTTGCAAGTTCCTATAAAAGAAAAGCTGCCATACGTGGTGGCTCTCTGATTGTTGTAAAAAATTGTCTTAAATGTAAAGAAAGGAAAGATATTGTAAACCTTACTATTGAGAGGACTGTTAAACTTTCTTATGTGGAACTTGAGTGGCATATCATAGTGTGTGTGTACCGCCCTCCGGATGCAAATCAGGCTGATTTTGAATGTACTATGGAAGTTTTGCTGAAAGTATATACATGTAGGAAGGATCTTATTGTTTGCGGCGACTTTAATATAGATATTTTAGCAAATCCCCTCGCCGACAGACAGCTTAATTTATTCAAATGCTTTAGTTTACATCATCTCTTTAATGATCCTACTAGGGTAACCTTAACTTCTGCCACTTGCTTAGATAATGTTTACTGCAGTCAGTCTCCAACTAATAAAACAGTTATCAAGCATTTTAAATCAGACCATTACGGTCAGAGTGTTAATTGTAGTAATAATTTAAATGATAGAAATAAAGTTAAGGAATATACCTACAGGCCATCACAAAGGGCCGTATAAGAATTTTCAAAGTAGAGTAGAACTAACAGTAGCTAATATATCTTTTTCTGATGACTCCAATGATCTATTTGCCAAACTTTTGAATGTTATAAACAAAGAACACAGTGAAGTATTCAAACTTAGAACATGCACAGTTAGAGACAGGGTCGGGTTACTGATTGGGCCACTCCTGGCATTTATAAAAGTAGGAATAGACTATATGATCTTTATGGTTCTAGAGAATTTATGCTACATGATCCTGCGTTTCTTTTGTATGTAACCAACTACTCTAAAACGTTTAAGAAAGTTTGCAACACAGCAAAATGCGTGTTCTTAAAGAAAAAAAAAATAAACTCATCTAATAAAATAAAAGCAACATGGAAACTTATAAATACTGAAACTGGTAAATCAAAGCCACGTAATAAAGAAATAGGATTAAAAATTAATAATTCAATTCTTATACATGACAAAGATATTGCTGATGCTATTGATGCATTCTTTGCTGAAATTCCTAAAGTTGTTACCCGGTCTTTAATCTCCTCAGCATCAGTGGCAGTTGAAATATTAGAATCATCTGTTGAAAAATGTCAGGCGGTCTTTATCTTTAGTCATGTAAATGCTGATTACATAGTGAAAACGTTTAAGTCTGTTAACATCAAAAACACTGAGGATCTCTGGGTATTTCAACAAAACTACTAAGTTCAATTATTAAGGAAGTGGCTCCTTGTTTGGCCTATATTTTCAATAGTTGTGTCACAACAGGAGTTTTTCCTGATCTCATGAAATATAGTAAACTGGTCCCTCTTTATAAATCTGGTAGTCACACTGATCCGGCCAATTACAGACCAATTTCAATACTTCCTGCAATAAGTAAAATTTTTGAAAAAAATTTCGTAATCCAGCTAACATCCCACTTCAACCTTAATAGGCTATTCCATAAAAATCAATTTGGCTTCACCGAGGATAGATCGACAAGCGATGCTGGTACAGTTCTATTAAAGCATATATTGGATGCCTGGGACAAAGCGAAAAACGCTATTGGTATATTCTGTGACCTTTCTAAGGCTTTTGACTGTGTGGACCATGGTACATTAATTAGGAAATTGAAACACTATGGAGTTAATAACAAGGCACTGGATCTTATGCAATCATATTTATCTGATAGAGTTCAAAAAGTAGATTTTGGTAAAGAAAGATCTAGGGGCTCAAAAATTGAATTGGGAGTCCCGCAAGGATCATCATTAGGCCCTTTTCTATTTCTAGTATATGTTAATGATCTTCATTTTTTAGCAAAAGATATTTGTGAGATAGTTTTATTTGCTGACGATACTTCATTGATTTTTAAAGTTGACGGAAATAAATATAATTTATAACGATGTAAATTAATCGCTTTCACGAATACTAGATTGGTTTACTGCGAATATCCTCGTACTAAATGCTAAAAAAACAAAATGTTTTAAATTCATTTTACCAAATGTAAGAGATTTTCCAACTAAGATTAAGCTAAATGATGAGATTATCCACCTTGTAGACTCTACTATTTTCCTTGGGTTACATATTGATTCATCCCTCCAATGGAAACCGCAAATTGATGCTCTTGCATCAATGCAGACCTAGTTCAGCAGTTCGAACAATGAGATATATTACCGATGAAGATACAGCAAGGTTAGTTTATTTCAGTTACTTCCATAGTATTATGTCTTATGGTATTTTGCTTTGGGGACATGCAGCTGACATCCAGACTATATTTGTTCTCCAAAAAAGGGCAGTACGCGCAATTTATAAAGTAAAGCCCCGCGACTCTTTGAGGGAATTATTTAAAGAAATAAATATTTTGACTGTAAAGTCGCAATGCATCTATGAAAATTTAATGTACACGCACAAAAACAGAGATAGCTTCATGAAAAAGTGTGATGTTCACAATAGAAATACAAGAAACAAAAACAAGTTACACATCCCATCATATAGATTACAATAGGTGGGGAAACCATTTATGGGCAATTGCGTGCGCTTCTATAATAAGCTTCCATCTGAAGCAACTGAGCTCCCTATTCGTAGATTTAAACAGTACATAAAACAAAATCTTATCAAGAAGGCCTATTACTCCATAGTCGATTATATCAATGACGTTCGTTAATGCTTGGCCAGATGTTGCTCAGTTCCGCACATTCAGTGTTGTGTTAAGCTATATAAAAAGTGAGATGTATAAAAAAATCGCATTATATTTAGTTAGATAAAACAAAAATGTATTAGACACATAAGTGACACATGAATGTGCTAGTGGTTTCTTTTTTACTTCTTCCGCTAGTGGACAAAAAATGGAAGTGAAGAGTACTACGTATGTTAATGATCTACTACTAATAACACTTTATTTCTTACTATTTACTAATTTGTAGTTTCAACTACAATTTGACTTGTCTATGTGCTTATTTTGTAAGTTCAAGGAAATAAAGTTATTGAGTTCTGAGTTCTGAGGTCTGAAACTTCCATTCATGCCTGTTTCCTCGACCTGTCCAAAGCATTTGACCTGGTTAATTATGACTTACGGTGGCAAAAGCTAAGTGAACTAAAAAAGCCATCAGAACTTAATGACATATTAAAGTTCTCGTATCAAAACCAGGGCAATGTAGTGCGATGGTCAAGCGCCTACTCAGAGTCGGAATGCGGTTGGAATGCGGCGTGAGGCAAGGGGGGCTGCGGTCCCAAATCTCTTCAACTTGTATGTGGACGCACTGGTGAGTGAGCTCAATAGCACTCGTGTCGGTTGTCACATTGACGGTGTCTGCATCAACAACATAAGCTACGCAGACGACATGGTGCTGTTGAGCGCATCCACGGTGGCCTAGATAAATTATTAAAAATTTACGAGAGCTACGCTGACGAATATGGACTAACATACAATGTAAAGAAAAGTGAATGCATGGTTTTTCGGCCAGAGGAAGTTTTCCCGTGTCCGCCCATAAAGTTATATGGAGCCCTATTAAAGAGAGTAAGAGAATTTAAATACCTGGGACATTTTCTAACCTCTGATTTCAAGGACGATGTTGATATTGAGAAAGAACGGAGGGCGCTGTCTGTAAGAGCGAACATGATAGCCCGCAGGTTTGCGCGCTGCTCTATAGAAATAAAAACAACGCTTTTCAAAGCCTATTGTTCTAGAAAGCCTATTGTTCTAGTTTTACAAATGCAGCTTGTGGGTGAATCATACGCAAAAACAGTACAGTGCCTAGCGTGTTCAATACAATAATGCGTTCAGAGTGCTGATGGGGCTGCTTCGGTTCTGCAGCGCGTCAGGATATTCGCCGAGGCGCGCGTGGACTGCTTCTACGCCACCATGCGCAAGCGGGGAGTATCTCTGTTGCGCAGGGTCCGGGCCAGCTCCAACAGCATTCTCAGCGTATTCGCAAATAGGTTTGACTGCATTTATATCTACCACTGCTCGAGGACGCACATTTGTACTAATAACAATAAGATAATGTATAACTTTTGTAAATAATTTTTGTAAATCTTGTTATATATCTATTTCTTTGTTTTGATTATTTTGTAATTTTGTTTTATTGTTTGTAGATTACAGTGTTATTATTTTTATGTGAATTTCATGTATCCTATGGACCTATGTAGTCTGAAATAAAGATTTGAAATTAAATTACAAAAAATAACATTAAGTGAGAACGCAACTCTACGCCTTTTACCATAAGGTGTTGAAAAATGTAATAAAGTTTCGTGCGCGCGTTGTGAAATATTTACATGGTAGTTAGCGGGTCGTAACCGCTCTACGAATGTAACCTGCAAGTTTTGTTATTTTTAACATTTTCCCCTTCCTCCCGGACCTAGGTTACGAGTAGACGTCTCTTAGCATCCTTGTCATTTTATTTTAAATAATTTCGCAAAATTTTCAAAATTAATTACCAGTAAAAAAATAGGATTGCATAAACTACGAAGAGGTTGAAAAAACGGAACGGCGCGCTGCAAGCTCAACACCTCGCATTGAAACTGGCCTCACCCGCTCCATTGTTCTGTGAGTGCCCATTCACTACTACGCCCCGCTTACTACTACCTGACGCACGTCACGTGCCCCGCACCCCGCGCTGCCGCCGCCTCCGCCGCCTGCATAGACTCCGCGCCACAGTGATTTTACCTCAGTTGCGGACATCCTCGTTTTATTTTCGATTATGAGGCGCTTAATCCTAATAAAAACATTCTAAAGAACAGCGGTTTTGATATTTCGCTTAGTTTTGAAGTTACAGATTTTTTTATAGTAAGGTCATTGACCTTCACAATTAATGTTTTTATATTTATTTCCAGAAATAAAGGAATCTAACCCTCTGAAATAATACATAAATTAATGTTTGATTTGAAATACATCCTGTGCGAAAATTGCAAGGCTCTAGGTGCACTAGAAAACGTGGAGAAAAAAATAATTTGTGCATTTAACAAAAAAAATCATAAAAAATTAATCGCTTAACGGTCGCATTTTTTTTTACCAACAAACTATGCTTTAGTAATGTACCTTTAAATTAAAAAAGAAAGAAAATTAAAATATAGCGAGATCTCGAAGATATTGCGTTTCTAAATGTTTCTTCAATTTCTATGGAAATAGGGTTGTCACAAAAATTATACTTAGATTAACGGGGAGAAGGTGGGGTAATATTTTTTTAATTATTTTCATCAACGGATCAGATCTCTATTTCTTCTGTAATAAGGGAGAGTCATTCGCTTCATTATAGTTAGAGTCCAGTAGATTATGATAAACATTGTCGGCTTAGGAAACAAATAACTTTTTAAGGTAAAGGAAATTATTTATTTGTCTTCTGACGTGAAATAAGTGTTAATGAGATAAATAAAAATCGGATGAATCCAAAGCAAAACAAATTTCAAAAACAAACTTCGGTGCGTACTCGGTGTCCATTTTGCATAACTTAAGATTTCTTAGAATATCTACCAAATGAGAGGTCTTTAAAATGGTTATTTAATTATTTCAAAAACTAAACACCCTAGAAAAAAGTAAAAACTATTTTGAAATATACTTAAGTATACCTTTCTTTGTTATGAGCAAACCTTTCTTAATTTATTGATTTTAACTCTCTTTGGACGCCTTATCTCAAAAACCCTCGACGTGTTTGGTCTCACTAAGTTACCAGCAAATTTCACAAGTCTTATTTGTCAAATTTCACGCAATCGGATCAACGGATGGACAGTTATGCTCGAAATGACTATTTCACCAAACAGCCGAATCACACAAGCTGCCACAGAGATCTTCGTTCGCTTCGCTCACTCCGATCAAAAACTCGGATGCGGATGTAAATGTGATCCCACGAATACACGGGAAACTGAGTCTAGGAAAATCCTCCAATCAATAGACCGTCAAGATTGTAGCGACATGGCGGGGAGTCGGCGGATGGAGGCGGCTCCATCTCGCTCCTATGTGCGCTTTTTGGAGGCCTTTATTCAATAGTGGAAGTAGTATTATTTCAGTAGTGGTGTGAGATGATGATGATGATGATTTATTCTAGGGGATCTTTCAGCACACAAATACATATTATAGATGTGTAAAGATAACAGGTGCAAGTTCCTAGAAAACGATGATGATGGTGATGATGACATTGAGAGACGACCCTAAAGTGAAATTTGAAAAATTAATATTTCCGAAGTCCTGAGTTTGTGGTATCTGATTTTTTTTGTGGTGGTGCTAAGGAATAAAGTCAACATATACGCACCGAAATAAAATGCGACCACGCAGAGATTTAGTCAAAAAAAAAATGATTCAAAATTATGTAAAAACAATAATTGTCGCCTAAATAAGCAAGATTATTTTAGTTGAGATGATGATGATGATTTATTCTAGGGGATCTTTCAGCACAAAAATACATATTTAAGATGTGTAAAGATAACAGGTGGCAAGTCCCATATAGAGAAACGATAATGATGGTGATGATGACATTGAGAGACAACCCTAAACTGAAATTAAAAAAATTCATATCTCCGAGATCTGTGTTTGTGGCATCTGATTTTTTTTGTGGTGGTGCTTAGCAATAAAATCAACATATACGCACCGAAATAAAACGCGACCACGCAGAGATTTAGTCAAAAAAAATTGGATTCAAAATTATGGGTAAAAACAATAATTGTCGCCTTAATAAGCAATATTATTTTAGTTTTAAACATTTATAGCTGCGTTTAGTAAATTTATATCTTACTATTACACATTTGATTAAAAAAATGCACTAGGAAAGTAGAAAATCTATTTCTATGGTTTCTATGACTTTTTCTCGATTTTCTAAATATCTCTAAAACGATGATAGATAAAGCCGGGAGAAATTTTATTCGGAGTTTTGTTTGTTACTTATCTATCCAAAAAGCGCATAAAACGATGATGTCCGCAACTGAGGTGAAATCACACACTGTGCGCGCTGCGATAGTGTGAGTGACTGCTTACTGCCGCTACAACTCTCCACCGCTTATAGTATCTACGCGCCTGGTACTGCCTTCTCATAGCAACTCTGCGGGCGCTATTTTGTTCTAAGTAACTTTACATTTCCTCATATTTATGAACTCTCGGTGCTGGACGGAATTAATTCTTACCTTCTGAGTTTGTAACTCTATATCGACATGCCGTTAAAACCTACTCCCCTGGACGCTGGACCTTCCACACCTTCCTCTAGTTCTATTACCCTAAGTCATGCTCCTCTGCTGAGGCACTGCTCGTCAGAAATGAATCTCAATTCTGATCCACTTCCTGAATTTGGTACCCCTCGAGGAAATACACCGATAGCGGATTTCCGCAACTCTAAGCGCAAACGCTGTGAGAAATGGGACGGAGAAACTCTCACCGTTACATTGGACGAAATGAGGCAAATGATTTTAGACTTTCAAGCTGAACAAAACTCAAAACATGATAAATTACTTGCGGTAGTTTCAGACTTTCAAATTGCAGTGGACTTCTTGGCTCAAAAAAATGAAACTTTGGAGGCTCAGTCAGTAAGCTCGAGGCTGAGAGGAAAGAAAGCTTGCAGTACATAAACAGCCTTGAAACTAAGATAGATAACTTTGAGCAAAATTCAAGAGCCTCGTGCATAGAAATCAGGAACTTTCCTGCGTCTCAGACCCGAAACTAAGTCATCCTTGGTTGAAAAAGTTATCCAAATAGGTAAATTCCTCCAAGTCTCATTAGAATCGACAGAAATAAGGGATATCTTCAGAACAAAAAATAAAAATCAAACCAATAGAACTATTATTGTTGATTTCACAAGCGTACTGCTAAAGGAAAAATTCATCTCGATGTACAAGAAATTCAACTAAGAACATAGCAGACTTACTACAGAAAGGCTGAGAATAGCTGGACCGGCAAAACCAATTTTCATATCAGAAAACTTATCTTTCAAGCTAAAGAAATTATTTTTCTTGGCTCGGGAATTCGCTAAAGCAAATGATTACCAATTTTGCTGACAGCAAATGGAAAAATATTCCTTCGCAAGAGGGAAGGTTCTGACTCGTCCCGTTTACGCCTCATAAGGGTAAACGACGAGTCAGACCATCACTGCTTTGGGTCCCCGGCCAATCAAAAGTGACTAGAGATGCAAGTCCTATTCTATTGTCTTGTTTTCTCTTCCCTTCTGAATCATATTGTAACTACGTCCCTATTTTGCAGGCAGACAATAGAAAAAGTGATAAATTTAGCTCTATTTTCCATAGACCTATTGCATTTTTTCCTTTTAATAATAATTAAGCATGTGTGGGTAGTAGAGACGAAAATCAGAAGCTAATGTATACTAATTTATGTGAAAAGGCGTTACAGGGTTTAATTAATAAGTATAATTTAAGTTGTCTTGAAGAATCACAATATTATGTAGTATATCTAAAGAAATTTATATGGCTAAATATATTGATAAAATGTATCAAGAGATACTCAGTTTATTGCAAGAAGCAGCTGAAAGAAGCTATGACAGTAGGGTTAGTTTTATGTAGTAAAGGAAGGAAATTGATAGGGTAGAATTTTCACGTCAGGCAAGCCCATGTTAATGCCAGGGAGAACTTTTTAATTTGGGTTCAGTATGGAAGACCGCGCTCGGGATATTACTATGAAAAAATGAGTACCTCACGCAGAGAATTTAAAAACGCACTTAAATACGTCCAAAAAAATCAAGAGAAAATCAAAATGGATATGTTGGCCCCGGCATCGCAGTGCTGGTAACTTTGTAGAATTTTGGAAAGATCGTCCTGATCTTGTCAGATGAGTTACAAACCGTGGGTGGCTATTGCCACCTAGAATATTATATATATTTGTTTTTTGACGATGTACCATATGTACCTAAGTTTTATGTAAATTTAGTTTTTTCTTTTTTGTATTTGTATATTTAATTGTAATTGTAATTATTACAAGTAGAATTGTAATTATTATAAGTAGAATTGTAATTATGTAAAATGGATCTCGTGTCTGAAATAAAGAATTATTATTATTATTATTATTTTAATAATGTAACTTTAGCCATGTCCTCATACATTATATTTCTCACTTATGCATATTACACATACCCACATTTACACTAACACATACTTGTGGCAACTTTCAGCATCCAACTCAACTAGTATGACTGCTTTACTTTCAAATGAGCCTGATCCTCTGTTTTATTACTATTTTCAATAATGGATGATATAAGTCTTATAAATAACGACTTAGAAAATATCTCTGTCTTCAGACTCTCTTGTCTGTCAACCCGAAGATATCTCTAAACATTTGCTGGTAAATAAAAATAATAATCTAAAGATTCTTCATCTTAACATTAGAAGCCTAAATTGTAATTTTCGATAATCTATGTGTCCTATTACATTACATACACGAACACAAAATACATACATGAATCAAAATGCAGCTTGATATTTTAATACTTTCAGAATGCTGGCTCTCCAAATGTCCCTATATACCCATACTGCAAGGCTTTGAGCATTTTGAGTCAGAATTTAACAATCAAAATGAAGGGGTCGTGTTCTATGTTTCGCTCAGGAGTTAAATGCAACCAGGGAATACCCTAGATTTCAAGATGCAAATTGTTTAGTCCTGAAATTACAAACGAATATTGCGCTAATAGGTATCTATCGCTCGCCGTCATACAAATCACTCGACCCGTTTTTAAACAGTCTTGGAAATCACTCTAGACTCCCTTAAAACGTTTGAAACTATAGTTATGATTGGAGACTTAAATATTAATCTACTGCCTCCTAAAATTCATCCCGCTTCTGATGAATACCTAAATCTTCTTGCATCTCATGCCATGCTCCCTGCGCATCTTATTCCTACCAGGGAAGATAAATGTATTGATCACGTTATTCTGAAGACACCGAGCACGGCAACTTCCTTAGTCCTTGACTCGGACGATCACAGACCACTTCCAGTCTTTATCTGTTTGCTACACCAAATTCTACGAAAATTCTAAAAACCGGTTTAGCCAGAAAGTCGATGTTCCGTCTATTGTAAAAAAAATTGAAAATACAGATTTCCTCCCTTGCAACCACTGCTACAGATCCAAACATTCTAGCTGATTACATTGTCTAAACCATCAGCAACATCGTAAAAGAAAACAGTAAATCTATCACCATCTCCAGCCGTAAACGCATATTAAAACATTGGATCAGTCCTGGACTTCTACGTTTGTATCCGAAATAGGGACAAATTATATAGAAAATTCAAACAAAACCCTAAAAATGAAACCTAAAAATCCACATACTATCGTTATAGAAAATTCTGTAACACACTACTTAAGAGAATAAAAACCTAAATATGAACAAAATGAAATCATAAATGCAAGCAAGAACTCTAAAGCTATATGGAACTCTATAAAACAAATTGCCCACATAAAAAACAAAAAATCCAATTCTTCTGATCTTTTGACTTCATGCGATACACCCATGGCCTCGGTAAACTATGTTAATAACTATTTCGCTAATGTGGGAGAAACCTTAGCTGCTCGTCATTACGGCCGATTCCTGCCCCCTTTCCTCTCGATCATCTCCAATGCTCCCGCAATCAGTTCCTAACTCTGAT
>JAPQVW010000377.1:0-30517 GCA_028535905.1 Quercus berberidifolia | reverse complement strand
GTCCAATATATTTTATGTCAACAAAGACATTTATTAATAAAAATGTAAGAAAAGCTGATAACAATAACAGAAAACGACAAGATAATCACTAAACAAAAAAAACACACACTTGTACAACGCATACACTCGCAAGGTTTAATTCGGATTCCAGAACCAAGTATTGTTTATATAAGTAGTTATTTATCAATATACCTTTAATACATAAGAGTAGTCTGCATAGGTACCACAGAATAACTATATAGTTAGATACCTACCTACATGAGGGGAAAAGATGTCATGCTAAACTTTTTGGAACAGAGTATTAAGAACGAGTATCTTATGAAATTGAAAAAGTGCCAAATGTGGCCATTTTCGGCATTCAAGCACGTAGTTGTTGTTTATCGTTTGTTCTTCACAAAAACCTTGGGTATATTTTATGGCAAATAAGTCTTGGCTTTTAGTACGAATACCTACGAGAGATTATCCCATAGGTATGTTATGTTGCCCGTGGGGCAATATATTTTTAAACCATTTCTGTAGAATATCTTATTTAACATTATAAATTACCATAAACATACTTACTTACATTAGGTAACTTACCTTACACCTACAGTTTACTAATAAAAAAGGTACTAATTTTTTATTAGTACCTTTGTATCAGTCATCTAGTACCCATAACACAAGCTCTGCTTAGCTTGGGGCTAGATGATGCTGTGTGGGTTGTCCGGCATTATTTATTATTATTATTATTTATTATTTAATAAGTTACTTATAAGGATCTTAATATCCGCTAAGTACGTCAAAATCAGTGGCGTGCAAATATCATTAATTATAATTAATGAGAGAATTGTATGATGATGAGATGGGTAAGTACCAGTTGGGAATCGACAATATTAATTATGTTAATTTTAATTAATTAGGGCTCAGAGCGTTTTTCTTATTCTCTGTGTGGGATGATACAGAGACAGATCGAATAACTACGCACCCGTAGAAGTGTTCCAAGAAGGGCGTTCGACAAAGACCAGCCAATAACTACTTTTTCAAGTGTTGCTTAGCCTACGGCAAAATTTTATTCTTTTCCCTTTTTGCTGATTTCGAACTAGTTTCCTGTAAATTTTTTAAATTGTCAGTTATCTCTTTTTGGCAGGAATGCATCGATAAAAGGTTTTCACAGTAAGAAAATTGTGTCTCTTTTTTCATTATCATCTTCATTGATTCCTACATCAACGATAAACTCTTGTTTGTAATGGGTAATCTCCTGAACTTCTGGACCAAATTCAAAATTGGCGTAAGAATAGACCCCTCCAATTCAGCCCGTGGATGTTTTAAGAGCCGAGTGGAATAAGAAAAAAGTGTTGAGGGGGAATTTTTAGAATTAATTTTCCAGTTTTCCCCCTTGAATTAATTTTCTAAAGGGGAAAACCGGAATAATATTTTATTTCGACTCCAGTTTTCCCTCTCAAAGAGGATTTCTCAGGCGGGAAAACTGGAATAAGCCGACTAAAGCAACCTACCAAAGGAAGGGCAGGAGCTTCCTTCGTGTAAAAATACACCTCCACTGCGATCACCAATCCCAATCCAAGCGCGATGATTTATCGTAAACCCCCCTTGTTTAAGGACCATCCATAAAGTACGTCACACGTTAAGGGGTCGACGAAGTGTGACATTGTGTCACAAGGGGTGGGAGGGTTCCTAAGTTTTGTGACGTCACATTTCAAAATCGAATAGTAAGTGTTAAAATTCCAAATTTAAACTATTAACGGAAAACTTAAAAATGTTTCCAACTCTATCTGTATAGGCATAAATTGCTGTTTTAATTTAATAATTTCTAGATGTAATTTGCAAAATATGTGGCGTCACACTAGGGAGGGGGATCTCACAAATGTGATCAACTGTGACATAATAATAATAATAATTCATTTATTTTCTCTTCACAAAGGGTCTTCTTACAGTTAATTGTAATATCTAGGTGTAGAATAGACAAATACGGATAAGTACCTGTTTGTGAGAGTCTGGTGCCAGTGATAGGCTTTAAAACCTGTGTTACTAGTCACCAGTGCCCCCTCCACAGAGTTTTAAATGAGATGATATTTTACAATGAATGTGCCTTAGAGTGGAGATATGAAAAAAGAAAAAAATATTAGTAACTCTATGAAAAAAAAAAACAAAAACAAAACTATATTAAGATGGCTATAGACAGCTTAGGTATGCATGTGTGTGTTGTGCTAGGTGTGGAGTCTCCTGTCGACATTCGGCTCATAAGAAACTGTGCAGCAGGAGACCCCCATTTGAGTGTGTGTATGCGTGCAAGGGCGGGCGAGGGGTAAAAATTGACGAAATTGGTATGACGTAGGTACTTTATTGATGACCATGTTCATCAGACGACGTATGTATGATGATAAGGTTTTTATGCTACGTATCAGGGTAGAAGTAGTGAATCCGTGGGCATAAACTACGCTTGCGTCCTATTTGATAAGTCTACTTTCATACCTTCGTTCCCGGAACATTAGCGACGTCGAAGACCGGAATACTAAATGCAATATGAACGCAAGTTCCAAAGTTATCTTGTTCCGTTCATTTAGATGACCATTCTCTCAGGGCTCGTTGGAGTTTTCTCATACACAGAAGAGTTGAAGATGATTGTGTGTTTGTTTGCTTCGGCATTTTGAGATATCTGTAGGTTACTGGTTACCTGAAATTGAAATTTCCCGCGTAACTGAATTGCCACTTAGAAGAGCAAAAATGAAATAACAATATTTAGACAGATTTTACAAAAGTTATGTGCTGAGTGGCTAGTATCAGTTTGCACAATACCAAAACGGTAAAAGTTATCGTTTACTACCGCCGATTTGTCAAAGTTACTGCTAAAGGGTACTGCTAAAATTATACGAATCACTCGAAATCATTCGAAAACTATAATCGAGTTCGTTAAAAACTCAATAGTTTTTAACGAACTCGATTATAGTTTTCGAATCGCTGTCATACTGTGAAAAGTTGTTCTTCTCTATCCGGTAGAGGCCCCGCAAGGCGCTAAATGTTTGGAAGGAAACAAAACCTTTTATAGTTTTCGTAAACTATGCAAAACTCTTACTAAGGAGTCTGCTAAGTAGCAATTCGAAAATATTATATTAATTAACTATGATATAACCTATATTATAGTTTTTTTTACGGACTTTTGATACCCTGAGAAAATTAAACGAATTATTGCGAAAAAATAAACATAAATAAAGTAAAATAAGCCTTTATTGCTGAATTAAATATGTTGGTTTTTCCAGCTTGTCCTTCGACATAGGCCTCCTCTAAGGTTTTCCACTTTTCCCTATCCTTTGCAGTGCGAGTCCATTCTGGGCCGCCCACCGTTTTGAGATCATCCACCCATCGCTTGTTTTGCCTGCCTTTACTTCTTTTACTTCCTCGGGGGTACCATTCCGTTATTAAAACATACACCCCGACTAATTGTAAAAAAAATATCGGTCCCGTTTTATATATAAACTAACGCATAGCATTACAATCCATGTTTGTAAAAAGATCACAATCTACCCTGTCCTTCTTTTTTGTTTTTTCACATATTTTTCTTACAAAACAACGAAGCCCAATGCACCAGCTAGTATATCAAAGATAAGCACAGCTCTCGGCAGCTGAATAGCGTTTTGCCACAATGGGAACAGGAGAGCTAGTTTGTGTGATGATAAAAGTCTACATAGGTGCTTACATTATACTTACACTGCAATAATATTCTAAGGGCACGGCCGCGTTGCAGGATGGTAGCTTATGAAATAACAATATTTAGACAGATTTTACAAAAGTCGTGAGCTGTGTGCTGAGTAGCTAGTATCAGTTTGCACAATACCAAAACGGTAAAAGTTATCGTTTACTACCGTCGATTTGTCAAAGTTGTAGTTTAAATATATAGTATAAAAAAACATATTTTAAAAGTTACTTGTGATCCCCTTTTTGTAGTAGGTTCAGAACCTGTATCGAGTACATTATAGATGACAAAACAAAAGTATTAAATTATATGGAACCAGCCGACCTAGGCGCCTACCTCGGTCCCATTCTACAGTGCGGCCGTTGCCTAAGTACAATACAATACAATTCTCTTTATTGCATTCCAAGAAAAAAAAAAGACACTAAAATGTAGGAAGAAAGATATAACAGAGTTGCACATTAAGTACTATATTCATACCTTGCCACCTACTTTATCTTATTATTACGTCAAAAAAATGAAAATTTCAGAAGACGATCGGGTTGTTTGTGAAACCTATCTAAGCTTTTTTTAATGTCTTTGTGATAGTTTTATTTTTTATAGTTTAGGAATAGATGCGAAGTTGCATGTTTGGCCAGCAAACTCTGTTTTTGCATCTTTTCCTAAACTACCTATATAAATTAAAACTGTTACAGAAATAAAAAAGCTTATGATAAGTATCGTAAACTGACCGATCGACTTTGAAAATTTAATTTTTTTAACGTAATAATAAGCTAAAATAGGTGGCACCCATATTTGGGTCAGAATAGCGCCTTAAGTTTTTATATATAACTAGCGATCCGCCCCGGCTTCGCACGGGTGCAATTTAGAAAATGCCAAAGATATACCCGTGCGAAGCCGGGGAGTGTCGCTAGTCCTATGTCGGTCTCCTGGTTCTAAGCTACCTATTACCCCACCAATTTTCAGCCAAATCGGTTCAGCCGTTCTTGAGTTATAAATAGTGTAACTAACACGACTTTCTTTTATATATATATATAGATATTTTCTCAGATGTACAATAACACAATACAACGCTTAGTTGCGTGGCGACCTCAGTGGCGCAGCGGGCGAAGATCCGCCTGCGACGCAGGAGGTTGCGGGTTCAATTCCCACCTTGTACAAAATTTTTCTACGATCAGATGCAGATGCAGATATTTGTTCCGAGGTTCTAGGTGTTTTCTATGTATGGTAAAAAATATCTATCTATGTAATGTATTGTAGTCATCTAGTACCCATAACACAAGCTTTGCTTAGCTTGGGGCTAGATGATGCTGTGTGAATTGTCCTGCATTATTTATTATTTTATTTAATTTGGTGATTTGGTATTAATTTGGTGATTTTACTCAATTTTCGGTAAATTTTGTTACAACCCTCACCTACGTAGGTATTTCTCATAGCAGAAAATATCATGCTGCACCCACCATATACTAAAAGGTCCCTACGGTCTGATACTTATTGTTTTGTACATTATTAATATTTTTATGAGGCCATATCTCTTAACAGCGTCAGCTCATAACAACGACTAATGGAATCTCACTTAATTTACTGGGATATTACTCAATGTTGGCATTAGAAGTTTTATTTCCTGCAATAAATACCTATCAGCACTGAAAAGGTCACTGATAAACGTGAGAGCTGAAGCAGAGTTTTTGTATGTATATTTTTTGTATAAGGTCCAGTGAGGTAAATGCAACTACCGATAAAATGCAATTATTTTAAATAATTTCGCTCCATTCGATTTCTATGAATAATGCCATCATTTATAGCTAGAAGGAGTTTTTGTTCCTGCATTCTATTATATCTTATATACATAGATGTTATTATCATAGAAATCAAATGGCGCGAAATTATTTAAAATATGTAGTTGCATTTTCCCGATAGTTGCATTTACCTAGCTCGACCTTTATTGGTTTATTTGTATTTTTATTGGTTTATTTGTATTGTATTTCTGTACTATTTTGATTAAATGTCCATTCTGTGCACTACCAACTCTTAATGTACTTATATCTTTTCTTTATAATAAGGTTGCCTGGAAGAAATTGCTTTAAGCAATAAGGCCGTCTGTTGTACAGTTTTATTTTATTATTATGTAAGGTTTAAATATTAGATTTTTTGTCTCATTGGACAATAAAAGTGTTAATTAATTAATTAATTCATATATTTTGAGATGCAAAACCGAGTTTGGTGGCCAAAAGGAACAACTTCGCATCTCTGCCTAAACTAAATAAAACTATTACAGAGGTATTAAAAAAAAACTAATTATGGGTATCGCAAACAGCACTATCGTGTTTTGGAAATTCTTTTGTTTAACGTTATCTATACTTATATTATAAGGAGGAAAGATTTGATTGTTTGTTTGTTTGCCCGGAATAGGCTCCGAAACTACTGGACTGATTTGAAAAATGATTTCACCTTTGGAAAGCTACATTACTCGGGAGTGACATAGGCTATAGCGACACGCCCCGGCTTCGCACGGGTATATCTTTTGCATTTTCTAAATTGCATCCGTGCAAAGCCGGGGCGGATCGCAGTAATAAGATAAAATAGGTGGCGGCGCTAGTTTGAGTCGGGGTAACCTTAAGTACTACATCCACGGATTTAGTTGGGAGGGATCAGTTTTTACGCCGCAACCACCACGGTTAAAACAATAAATATCCAAAATATAAAACAAGAAATAATATAAAAATACATGCATAATATAGTAGAGAAACACTGATCATTTTAGAGGTTTCTAATGTGATGTCGTTAATAAACACTTTTTTTGCGCTTACATTGCAAACGCTGGTTGAACCCTACGAGATAGAACAAAATAATGTACTACAGTATTGTACACCTTAAAAAGGTCTACAAAAAAGTCCGCGATGGTATATATCTATCTCTTAGGGATAATCCACAATAACCATTTTTTATCCTTTACTTTTGCACCCGTGCGAAGCCGGGGCGGGTCGCTAGTTTATAATATAATTGTTAAGTACTATGTATAATATATGTAAAGGCAGGACCCCGACTACGAGGATTGATTTTGGTTGATCTGTTATGTTTTGAAAGAGGAACAAACTCGTATTTCGTTACTACTTTAGTACTTGTGAAAATATATTCATCTGAATTATTGAAATCATAGTCGGAGCCCAGGCTCAGCTGTTATTCAGAAAGTCAGATATTCTCAGAGGCATACAAAAATATTACTAGAAAGGTACTTTGAATAATAATATGATGGAGTTGAGTGTACGATTTCGTTTTGTGACGTTTTTACGTGAGATGTCTCTTATTCTATTTCTTGACGACCGATGTGGTGCAGCGGGCGAAGGTCTGCCTGCGACGCGGTAGGTTGCGGGTTCGATTCCCGCCCGGAACAAATATTTGTGCGCTCCACAGAAATTTGTTCCGGAGGTCTGGGTGTTTACTATGTATAATAAAAAATATCTATCTATGTAATACATTATATTCTGTGTATCAGTCATCTTGGACCCATAACACCAGCTCTGCTTATCTTGGGTCTAGATGATGCTGTGTGAATTGTCCGGCACTATTTATTATTTATTTATTCTGCTTATGCTAAGTTAACTTGTGAACAAGTTACACTCACTCACTAACTATAAAACAAAGTTCAGCTTAGGGTAATACTAACAAGGAAAGGAAGGTGCCCAATTGTCCGGCTCCGATTTGATATATATTAAAGAGTAGTCTAAAATAACTGACACGTATTTATTTTATAGCTTCCCAATTTTAACCTATTTGACGAAATTGTCCTCCAGATTACTGTAAAGTGACCATAGCAATTTGATTGAACAAAACTCTCTACAGAAGTTAGGTTTATGTTTGAGAACATGAAAAAATAATGAGCACGTGTTTTGTTATATCGGCTCAGACTCTGAATGTTCATAAAAAATAATTATTTAATTTTTGAACACGTACTCAATATTTTTTCATGTTTTCAGACATGATCAAACCAGTAAATAACTAGAAATAACGAGCAATCAGCTTAAACAAAACTCTACAGAAGTTAGAGGGTTTAATCACTTTTCAGTAATTTGGAGGAAAATTTCTTGAAATAGGTAGAGATTGGTCAGCTAAAAAAAAAAATGCGTGTCTATTATTTTAGACAACTCCCTACCATATATATATGTATATCAAAATAAATCAAATCGGAGCCGGACAGTTGGGTCCCTGTCCTTGTAAGTTAAATAATTCCAAACTTATTGTTATGAACAAGGGTCGTATTCTCAGCCCTTAGTTCTTCTATACTAAAAGATAACCGGACCATTATACATTTTACTGCACTGAACTAAGGCCGGTGTCTTTGCCGGTGTGCATCAAAAGATAACCGGACAATTAGCTGCTTTGTTAAAATTAAACTCTACTTCAGTCAAAGTTAATTATAATGTAATTGCTCGATTACCTTTTTGAAGAACACATACCTAAATCTATTAAAGATCGATGTAGCTACTGATCGTTCAATTTTCTATCAGAGTTACTAGTATGGGTTTGCACAGTAACAAAACGGAAAATTTTTCGTTTACTGTCGCTGACCTGTAAACATTGACAAATTTGTACTGCTAAAATGCAACGAATCACTCTAAATCATTCAAAAACTATACCTAATCTGGTTCGTAATCGTATGAACGATCGCTATATAAAACTAGTTCAAACTATTAAAAATAGTTCCTCTATATCCGGTAGAGGCTCTGGAAGGCGCTAATTGGACGAAAACTTTTATAGTTATCGTAAACTATGCAAAACTGGTACTAAGGTCTCAGAAAACAACACCCTTAAACAGAACTTATAACGATGATCATAATAAAACACCATTTGTTTCTTGCAAACAATATCAAATGCAGATATATAGGCTCCTTCCCATCTGGCAACCATCCCATCGCGTAATCATTTTAAAACAACTGAACAAAAGTTTTACATATCATACATTTCGTTGCATTTGGAAACCTTTTCAATAAACAGTGTTTTTGCCTGGTAGAAAAATCAAGCTCTATGGCGCATTCTAGAGCAAGCTCTGTTCTAGAATGCGCCATAAAGTTATATGAGTCCACAAAAATATAAATAGGCAACTTAAAAATTAACCTCTTTAGTAAAATAGTGTCTACATATATTTTTATGGATTTATCTAACTCCCCCAGAGTTAGATAAATCCATTACATACTTAATGACTTCATTTTATCTCTAATGCTAATGAAAAGTCCAAATTCTGGGTTCCTTATGCCTTCATTATTTTTAACGGCAGCTATTTTCATGGACAGTTTGTTAGACGTAAATTAATTACCGTTGCGCAGTGACACGTTAAATAATAGCTTTGGACATCAACAATGCGGATGGCTCGATCTTACATTCCTTAGATCAATCAAAATACAGGTAGGGATCTATCGGTGGGGATTTTGATCCCTGCCATATTATTAATGGATATTTATCGGGTATTTATCGCGTACCTTGTTTTTATTTCCCCTACGTTTCCATCGCGTTACAGCGATCGTGGTCACAGAGCAACTGAATGTTCTCGGAGTTACAGCTGCGGTATTGCTGGCAGTTTCCACGACTACCCTCAATTCGTCCTGCCATATTTCACTCCCTACAATAATTTCATAGATTTTTAGTCTGAATTGTGGATCTACAATATGTGTATGCCTGTAGCGTTGTGGCTCTCAAACGGACGAACGGATTTCGATTCTTTTTAACCGACTTCATAAAAGGAGGAGGTTCACAATTCGGGGCGTATGTTATTTTTTGCTTTTTTTATGTATGTAGGTAGGTTAATTCATATCTCCGCCAATAGTTATCCGATTTCGATGATTTTTTCACTAATGTATAGAGAATGATTCCGAGGTGGTCCCATAAAATTGTTATTCCCGAGGGAGGGTATTTTGTCCCGGAAAACTTAAAAAAAACACTTAATACTTTAAAGGAATCATGACTAGCTACAACAATTTTGGTAATATTTTTGCCAATTGTTAATAGATTTTGATGATTCTTTCATTATTATATAACGGTTGAATGGCGTCGTTGAAGTCGTTTTTTAGTTTTTTATTTGTTTAAAAGGGGCCATCCATACGTAGCGTCAAACAAATTTTATGGTTTTTTGACCATAAATTTGTGTGAACATAAGCCTCATAATTGAAGATGGGCTTAGTACTTCTTAAGTTACTATTCTTAAGTTTTTGGTTTTCATATAAATGTCGCGTTTTTGTATTTCGATTTTAACATGTGACATCACACAGCTTAACCTTTAAACCACCCCAATTGTAATTTGAATAAACTACCACCACGAGTTTCTAAGTACATTTACAATTAACGGAATAAATTGTAGTGATACAAATTTAAGTTGGGTTGAACCGCTACTAATTGTAATTTAACTATTCACGGGTATTCCTCGTGTTTATTTTAACTTTGATTTTCTTGACCTTTCAGCAATAGGTTGACTAATTGGCTTTTAAATCTATAGTGGCCAATAGTTATCTAGAGTACATATTATGGTACTCTAACGACAGCTATAAGTAAGTAGGTACATGTACCATATCATGATATATTATATCATGGTATGGTACCTACACTACCTAAAAAAAAAAATGAAACTGAAACTCTACCTAACCTGGTATCGTTATCATTATTGGTAGGTATCATTATTATTAGGTTAAAGTACGCTAATCTGTTATTCCAGGTTTATAACTATATCTATGCAAGAGTTCAGCCCGATCCGTTCAGTAGTTTTGGCCTGAAGAGGTAACATATATCCAATAATCCAAATATTCATCCAAAATCCTCAAAATCAAAACAAAAATGTGATGCGATATTTCATGTTTTGAAATTCGAAGATTTTGATTGAGAGTTTTTCAGACCAAAACTACTGAACGGATCGGGCTGAACGCTTGCATAGATATAGTTCTAGACCTGGAATAACAGATTAGCCTAATTTATCCCGGAAAACGCACGCGAAGCCGGGGACAAAAGCTACTACAAAATAAAGAGAGAATGCTATATCAACGTCGTGTGGCTGCCACAAGCAATTTGTAGATAATCTGAAGTCCAGAGGGGACATAATTGCCTTTCTTTCCGCCCTTGAACTTGATATAATGAGCTGTGATGATGTGTGTAATTGATGTGATCACGTCCATTCAATTTCATACATCATCACACACATTCTAGTAACGATTAGGTACGTAAATGTTTATTTTATTTTTAACCTACTTCCAAAAAGGAGGAAGGTTCTCAATTCGGGCCGTTTGTTTTTTTTAAACTTATTATAGCATCATACTTATTACAGCACAAGTCTCTGACTTAGTGTAGATACAACAGAACAAACTAATATACCAAGCTAGTCTGTTTTTAATTGCAATTTCCTATTGTATTTTTTGTGATTATGTATACTGTGATTATGCTTGTTTCTGGATAATAAACATTTTTTTTTTTGTTATATAAGAAATTAACAATCACGACTAGCTACAACAATGTTGGTGATATCTTCGCCAATTGTAAATAGATTTTGATGATTATTTCACTGTTGTATAAAGGTTGATTGACGTCGTTGAAGTAGTTTTTAAGTTTTAAACTTAAAAACTACATTAAACAACTAAATACACACAAGTTTTAAACAACTAAATTATTATATATTTAGAATAGGTTCACCAACCACATATATATCACACATATATAACAATCTTATCGGGTCCAGACCTGATATGCATGTTACTAACAGGTAAAAAGGGCATTTTTTGTACTTAATTACCTTTTCAAAATTACAATAATGTTGATGTAGGATTGGACATGATTTAAATGGAATCTTTTACATAAAGCATGGGAAGGGATTTTCTTTTGATCGTAATTTTATCCTCATAACGAGAAAATGCATCTAGTGTTTTAGTGTCAGGTCCCCAATGAAAATGAATTTAATATTCCTACCCGTTCGACGAACGTAGGTTCCACCCACATAGCATTAGTTGAGTAATTTAAGGAGAAGCCCTAGTAAGCCCTAGTAATGCCGAGAATATTAGAATATCTAACATCAAGAAGATTTTCACATCCTACGCAGAAATTATTGTCTAGATCTTGTTGTTCGAAGTCTTAGAGCAGAAATCGCCTCCTACGATAGCTTCTGATAAGTGCCTTGGTAAAGTTCATTCACTTAATACCTACCTAACTTGAAATTGGTAGTTTAACTTAAGAAAATGAAAGATAATAAAGTTTTCACAAATGATTAAATCGATGAATCTTCCATTTATATGTTGGAAACGAACCAAATCTTCCAATGTTTTTTGGCACATCAAGAATCGTCTGTCAGGCGAGAGATCAAACTGCCTATAACAGAAAAAGCTCTTTCATTTTTTACCTATAAATGTCTATTGGGTATCCAGTAACGAAACGTAGACAAAAATAGACGTAGGTAGTAAATTTACCGGCGAGATTTGAATACAAGGATTAATCACTGTGGTGGCACTACGGAAAACGATCTTTTCCTCTCCACTTTTACCGTATAATAAATGGATAAACCAAAGGTTATATAACTAAAAAAATATAAAATTGGGTAGGTAGTTTGGTAGGTAAAATAAATATCTACCATTGGGTAGGTATATTTATTTTGACTATAACCTTACAAAAAAGGTAAATACTATTGAGTTTTTTGTTAAGCTTAGCGAATAGATATAATAGGTAGGTACTGAAAACTTTGCTTTTATTTTGATATTGTGATTATTCAATAGGTTTTATTTGTCTAAGAACTCCAGAAGGGAGTCAAAACTCCAGTCAGAATAACTCAGACAAAAAAAAACTGCAAAATCTTGATCACAATTGTGGTTTTACACGGTATAGTTTTGCAGGTTTTTTAATCAAGTCAGAAAAGAAGTTAACTGGCGCCGGGTTTATAACTAAAGGAGACTTCAATTAACAATAGTGTCGTGCCAAGAAAAAGTTCTCTTAAAACTGATAAAACGCAGTTATGAAAAGTAGTTTTCAGTTCTCCCACTCTAAATTGTATCGTTGAAACAACTTCATGACGATTACGCCGAGAACACTCATAAAAGTTAACTACTCAACACCAAGTATCTGGTCTAAGTGAAAATATAGAGCTCTGTAATACCCACAGTAACGTTTACTTACTTTCAACGGTGATATCTTAAAATAATCTTGTGAGAAACCGGCACTTACCTTTACTTCGTAAGACTACAATTCCTACTGAAACACCTCAATCTTTTGTAACGACTGCCGTGGGTGTGTAAGGAATATTTTATTTTATTTATTAATTTGAACGATCTTAAGCCTATTACACAAATTAATATGAATATAAAAAGTATTGAAATAACAAATAATAATATTAAATTTACAAAAAAACGTTTTACCCACATATCATTTTACATAACTTATACCTAAACGTTATAAACAATCATAAAATTATAAAATAATGTCAAAAATAGTTAAATAGTTAAAAATGTCAATAAAAAATCAGGAGACATACATGCTTGGAATTCGCTGAAGTCCTTCAGCTAATTCCAAACATGTGCGTCGGCACTTCGTCCATTCTTCTGCGAGCACGTCGAAGTCTGGATGTAGGGCCAGTAGAGCGATAGATATAACGGGGTGCATAACATGGACAGGGAAAGAATAACGTAAGCTTGAACATTGTTTATAGAATACAGTGTCTGAAGCCAACTTATACTTACCTACGTACATTGATTGTTTAAACAATATATTTGTGTAGACTTTGATCTTTCTACTGAATAGGTACTTATAGTCGCAAAACATCTCATAAATACAGAAAATGGAGGCATTCGTTAAACCGATCGCCGAACAGATTAGATCGCGATTTGTGAGAGCCAGAAATAAAATTAAAGTTCTAAGAAATACTGGGGTTCTGATATTTATGGAAGTTTAACAGATAGTAGATACCTAACTTTGGAAATAAACAACCAAGGTCCTAGGTACCTTTTCTAAAGACATTTTGTTAGAAAGCCATTAACATAGTATTTCTAATTTTAGACATTTTGACCTTTTGAATTTGTAATATTACGAATTTCTACAAATCTATCAACTTTCTGTCAACAACTTGTTTTTCTTTGGCTGTAAGATTAAAGAATGTACATTCTTAAGCAGAAGTGCTTTAGAATTAATAGGTGAGTTGCGCATCGAGGACAACCGCAGTGTTCGTAACGGAGCCTCTGAATTTATATGCTGTTAGAGTCCTAGGCTCTAGCTTAATTAAGTGCAGCACTGTATGTCTGAAGACTAGCTGACACATTCCTGAAAGCGGATTTATGTATTTTGCATATAATCCATATGAATAATGGCTGGTTTACACCCTGCGAGCTAGCGTGCGAGTCATGCTTGCCTAATAGCTGCAGTGCAGTAACTCGCTTATAATAAGAATTATTTATTCAGGTTATAAAAAACATAAAATTACAATCAAAGAATAAAAACAAATTACAATTAGTATCTACACTTATATTAATTTCCTAAAAATCTAAGCCGTCACCAGAAGGTAGAGTGCCCATATTGCTGGCAGCAGACCGAAATACGTAAGAATTTATGCAGGTAGAAAAATAACATTACATTTTGGTTAGAAGTGCCTTAAAGCCTATGGACCTATCTTACGAGCTACTCGCACAGGCGAGTTGGATAGTAGCTTGCATGCGAGTTACTTCAACATTTTTTGTTATCACTCGCCTGCTCGCCTGACAGCAGACAGCACATCACTCGCATCGTTGGGACGCGTTTGGCATTAGCTCGCCAGTGTCGACAAGCAGCTGCTGATGACTGCTGTACGTTGACTCGATATCGCGACAATTTGCATGAGACTGGGCGATTCGAATCATGTGGACAACACAGGCGAGCCCAGCTACTGGCATACGACTACACAATGTGAGCAGCTGCCTACTAGGTCAGCAGCTAGCAACGTGTAAACCAGCCATAAGAGCCCTACAACAAAATCTCCTTGGATGTTAAGCTGTTGTGACAGATAGAGGAAAATAGGAGAGACTCTTTCGTAATATACATCTAAAATGCAGACTGATGGTACTTAGTAGTAAAATTACTTAGGGAATACGAAAAAAACATTTTCTTTGCAAACTTCGGCCAGAAAAATAAAATATAATACTTACCTACATTAGGTACTGATAACGTTATAAGTTATTTATGATCACAATGCCAACATGCTAGTAAATTCGTAGTTCTTTAATGGAAGGCGTTTTGCGGTAAACGCTTTCTCTTTGTTAGCAAATAATACAGGGTGTAAGCAATAAATCACCGGAACGAGAAGATTATTTCATACAAATATTTTGCATTTGCGGATCTATTCTGTTGCCACAAAGATTATGGTCTACATTCATCGTAAACCTTCATTTACATAACATTGAATTCATGAATATTACAGTGAATATTAAATAGGTTACTTGAATATTAAATTATTTCCTTTGGGGGCGTAAAAAAGTAGTAAAGTTACAGAAAAAGCATTCTTAAACTTACAACAGAATGTTTCTACTTTCATTATATTAATTACGACGAAATGGGGTCTCTCGTTTCAGTAAATACGACTGTATTTTAATACAATATCGAAAGTGCTAAGTAACAACATTGAGTCTGCAAAGTTGTCTCGAGCTATGACAGTACAAAACTAATTTTAACTCAAAGTTTCAATTGTTTCAGATAATAAAACGTGAATTGTGGAATGTAAATCCGTCAATGGGTTGAAAATGAGAACCCCAAGGAAAGGCAATGACTCTTCGACGGTCTGACAGCTTGCCGACGCGACTGCGGGTCGTCCCTGTCTCCGCTAATGATCCCAATATACCTGACTCCAACACAAATCCAGACCTCAAGCACACCCCAGCGAGGGAAGAAGTTATCGCCACTTGGAAATCCCTTAATTCCGACGTAAAAGGCATAAAAAATGGATTCGCCTCTAAAAATGCCGAGAATAACGGAAAGGGGACGCACACATTCGGACCCGCTTTCACGTGCAACAATAGAAACGTGCAAAGGAAGATCACTTATGAAAATCGGATCGAAGAGGCCGATCAGTGCCCGTCATTGCCTCTGGAGCCAGTCCAAGACGCCGAGCGCGGGCGGAGCAATGCTCGCGCACGAAGGAGCCTGCTGCAAAAACTATTTTACTGGAAGACTGCAGAGTGCGACTGCCGAGAGCGGTACACCCCTAAGTATCAGACGCCGAGGCTTCGACCGGAAGACCTACTGTGTACATGTGGTGCTAGTGCGAATCGCTTCAGACTGCCGGACAGGAGAGTTAAGAAGGAGCGTGGACGCTCTAAAAGTGTTGGATACGAGGCCGCGCGCGAAGTAGCCCAGTTCCGTCGGTTAGTGTTTTGTAATGTTGCTTTTGTAGTGAAAAGGCTGTTCCTATTATCACTTTTAAAAAATCACACATGACGGTGGCATAGTCTACACACATGACTTGAATTCATCTGCCATTATCTCATCATCATCGTATCTTAATATGAATTCAGTCAGATTGGTAATTCAGACTATGTTATCGTGGAAGCTCAAAAACTTTTCTCCTCCAAATTATCAGAATAATGGATCAATCCAATTGGAACTATCATTCGACTCTATAACCCTACAAAAGTAACATTACATAGCGTGTATACAGGTGCGCGAGTGCAGGTGCCACCGTTGGTACCGAAACGGCCGCAGCATTGCGCGCGCGAGCAGCTCTGACCCTCGCCCGTCGGTACTACCCTGAAGGAGGCTGGGGTTGGACAATCACGGTCGTGGGGACCCTGGTCCATATCCTCTCACACGGGCTGCAGCTGGGAGGAGGCCCGGGAGCCATCGCGTGCACTGCGGCTGTGAAGTTCAGGGTACCGCCACTTTATACCCACGGTGAGTTTGATACCTACTTGTTTTTCAACGAATGTGTTTACCTGACGTAAACACATTCGTTGGGAATACGTATATGGACAATGGACTAAGGATTGGGGATGTTTGCTTTTTATTCCTTGCACCTCAGATTTGGCACCTTGTTTCTACTTTGAAGTACGTAGGTACTTAGGTACAGCTGAGAGAACGAAAAGGCGCTTACTTATATATTACTTACTGTATAAATATACAGGGTTATTGGTAAATTACTGCCACTGCGTGAACTGCATGTTCTGCCCAATATCGCGAACACTTTCGTGAATTCTTGTTATGTAGGCTTACATAAAATTTCAAGAATTCACTTCCATACAAAATAATATCCGTAGCTTAATAAATTACTAAAGACCTATCAAGAATCTACTTCATCATTAGTGGCCTATTTTACATCAACGAAATATAATTTAAATGGCATCATTCTGGCTGGGAGTCAGCCGAGTACACACGCTGTCAAAAAAGCTCCTCCAATGAACTATTTATTAACGATCCCTTCATAAAATAATCGTTCATTAGAGGACCTACTAATATCATTACTTTTCTACCAGTTTTAAGAATTAAGACCTGAACGAGTTTGTGATGATATGCAGAACCTACAGTTTAGGCAGTGTCAGTGAATTACCAATAACTCTGTATAATAGGTACTTTGTAAATTCATCACCATAAATTTAATATTTTATTTTTGTTCGTTAATTCAACTACAGCGAATTAAAAAAACCTTAGAAACAAAAATTACATCAACCCAAAAAAACACATAAAATGTTGCGGAAAAACTGGTTCTTCAAAAAAATATTTTTATACCAAATTCATGATATTTTGATGCGTAATTTAAAAGCCGAGCTCGTAAATGAAAAATAACTTGCGTACAAAATTTTCGTGTACCAAATTTTGTAAAACCTGCAAAAAATGGACGTGCATTTCAAAAAAGTCCATCTATAGTCCATTGTTATCCGCTTTCCCTAAACGACGCGAGTAATAAAGATTCAACTACCGGGAACACAGTCACACCCTTTTCAAACCTGGGTGAAGTTTGATATATGGGGTTGGGGTTTACATTACTAGGTACGTTTCAGTAAAATTATAAGTGGTTAGTATTTTACTATTAAGGTAAATGTAGACAAATATACGCTTTAAAACAAGCGACCTAATTTTACAAAACATCACAAACCCCACCAACCAAATCTCGGGAGAACAGGTTTCTTCTGGAAAAGCGTGCTCGATCCTAGTCCACACCTTCACTTGCATAAGTTAGTAATATCGTGCCCAAAGGCTACAATTAATAACAAAAAAAAAAAAACATGCTAATTTCGTGTAGTTCCTTCCAAACAAAACTTAATCTAATTCGGTTCACCCACACAGAAGCTACGATGCCATAGGTACATCTAACTTTCCGTATTGATTACGGGTCGGAAATGCTCACCTGGACACAGAAGTCGATGTTCACGGTCTCAACTGCGTCTTTCCTGTCTGTGTCCTAATCGGGGGAAGGAAATGTGATGGATGAATGGGGTCGGCGAGTGTGTGGAATGGTGGGCTCGCCGGTCATGTCTGGGAGGAAGAGGGAACGCCAGTCGGGACGCGGTTGGTTTGTTTATTTATTTTTATTTATTTAATGTTCCCGTGGTTCGGCAAAAAATGGCGAGAGAGAGTCACAGGAGAGGTTTTAGTGGGTATTACGTCCTTTCAGGGCGTCGAGTCCCACATAATTCTGGTCTCCCCAGACCGGTCTATTCGTAAATGAATTTCCTAGCCGAATAAAATAAAAAAGTTACATCTAACTTATCAAACCCCTATTTTTCTTTAGGCTTAAAATTAAGGGATGAAAATATAAAGGTACTGTATAATGTAAATGTGTATAATGGTAATACATACACTTTATATAGGTATTTTTATGCTAAGAACAGTGATTTTGAACAGAACCACAAGAATTCGTAAATACAAGATGCAAAATAGGAATAATATTCATATTCATATCATTTATTGTATACCACAGAATCTCAATAGAATCTCTAAAGTGGATAAAGTGACTGCATCTTCATATTATGAAGATGCAGTCACTTTATCGATGTGACCCTTCATAATATGAAGATGAATTCACTTAAAGGCTTACTACAAAATATCAGATTATCTGAGGATAAAAAAGCTTGGGACGGGTTTTGCTCTAACTTGAACAATAACAACTAACAGGCTAAAAGGTTTCTTCGTCGCTTCTTTACTTTAGTCTACACATCGAAGCGACGGAAATCAAAAATATCACTTTATTTCCATGTCATATTGAATTTTAAGAATTTAACCTTTTCTAACTGTACAGTTATTGTATATATAGAAATAAAGAATTTTTGACTTACGATAGAGTTTAGTAATAGGTCACATCGATAAGTAATCGATGTGACCTATTGAGATTTTGCTGTATCGTTTGTCAGTAACTGATACTTCAGTGTCGACGAATAGACAGGTTTAGGTCCAATTTCACCATACCATGTTTGTTAACTCTAAATAAGGCATTAGCTATTGGGGTTTAAAAATGACAAGACTGTTAAAATATGTTACGTCCTATGGAGAAAACTTAACAAGCCATTAAACCTTTTGAACCACCGTAAAAAAGAGTTTTGTAAAAGTTGTAAATTCGAGTTCGAAAACGAACGAGAGACGAGTGACATGATGAATGAAAGCTGTCAAAACCAAACATTGTTTCGAAGTTCTGTTATTTGCACCGATGATATCGGAGCTGGAATCTTAAAATATTTTCCACCAATATTTGTTAGATTTTGTAACGCCTTTATTCACAAAAATATTTAGCATTTTTGACCTGAGTACCTATGGCTATTAGTATCATCCTTATTGGTAACTGAATCCTGAAACCTATATTATGATATTTGGCAGAGTAGGAATTATGTGCTAGTTTATTTGGCAACGCTATATTATTTGACAACATCACAGCAAATCAACATGTGTTTAATTAACCCAAAACTTATAGGTGTAATAACAAAGTTACAGTGATAAAAACTGGGATGAGTTTTTACAGCCGACATGTTGTGAGAGTAATAAATCAAACTACTTTTCAATATCGAGCGTTAGGAGTGTTCAAATATTAAGAACGTGAGGATTTTTTGCAGAAAGCAATAAATTATCTTCGCAGAAACTATCCGCATAACCTGCTTTAGAACTCGTAGGTTCATAGAAACTAAATCATTTTTCATGTTACTGAAAAATACTTGGCAATGTTTGTGGAATCCTACTATAAGATGTAAGGAGGGTGGAGATGGATGGATGGGTGTTTGATACCGCTAAATGCCAGAACCTGACGGTTGATGAATCTTGGCAAATAATACAGAAAATAACTCAATATGCAGGTCACGTTTATTGTTGAATACATTTCCCTTGCGTATAAAATTCGCTTTGGGCTGCAGGCCTATTACGGTAATTGATGGATTCGTTGTGTTTTATACAACAAGTGTAGAAAAACACTCGCATAAAAATGATATTGAGATTAATGTACTACCGTGCCTCTTTCATTTGACACTTGTAAATAGGAATGGCCTTCACCGTCGGCTAGTGTTATTCCTTTTACTTGTCAAAATTGCAGGTATTAAAATCACCAATTTCGTCCATATAGGAGCTGCGGATTGGTCTGGAACTGACAATCATCTATTGTTCATCAAATTTATTTAATTTTGATGGAAACGAAATATTAGCCATCCATAAATCCATTGATTTAACGTAATAAGCCCGCTTGGCTGGATCGGCAAAACAGGACATTACTGATTGAAGGTTTCCGCTCGCTGACAGGTATCGGATCCGCTTTAAACAAGCAGTCGATAATAGCCTATAAATTACACGAGACACTATAAACCCACCACAAAAACAGTATAAAAAACTCAACAACTAATCAGAAATCTAATTTTATACAACTTCGTAGGTGAAAATTCGTTATTATCTGCGAACATAAATTCTTTCATCACTGATACACCTACCTACGTGAAACTTATATTCAGCACAGGATGCCGCGAACATTGTTTGGGAAGTATTCATAAATACTTAGTAAGTATCCAACTTGAAGTTGTGAAACGTTCAAGGTTTTCGCGAGTTTTCTCGTGAACTCCAAGTCTGTTTTTATGGGTGCAAAGTTATTGGTGCCTGACTAATGGAGCTATTATTATGAAGTAAATTCTCTGAAATAAGTCCTTTCCTTTCTCTCAACTACCTCATCATAATTTCATGTTGATGGTGCATCTAAAATGTTTTCGCCTTCCCTATCTGAGCGCATTTCATGTTTATGGACATTATCATAGACTGGTAGGTTGTTAGAAAATATACGAGAACTATTATACCATTAGGTACCTAGTATCACAAACTTTACCAGTTTTTTTAAGGCTTAGTCTCACTTCGGCCCGCGAGATTTTGGGTCACGCGGGCCGTAGTGTTAATTCAAAATAAATCAATATTTTATATCTTCGGCTGAACTCATTATTTTATACATGCAGTTGAAGTGTGTTTTTTACCTGATTTTCTAGATAGAGCGAACCGAGATCAGCTTTAGTCTCCATTTGTATAATACGATGTCTTTGTGTTGGTACCAGCTTTGGAATTGCATATTAATACAAATTCTAGCGTAGAGAAGGAATATTGCTTTGAACTAGATTATATCATCAAGGCATTTGTGGTGTGCTATAATTGCATCTACTTCATCCGTAAATTAATGGCTTCAGACATACAGAATTGTCGGAACGCTGCTAAAATACACTTTAGTCTAGGCAGAATATAATACGTATCGTTTATATTGTTCGTGGGCATTTGTTTCGTAGAAACGAATAAACGCATTTTATATTTCATACTTAGTTTTTCATTCATACCTACTCGGTACGATAGGTGTAATTTTCTGTAATTCAAGATTTTTACCATGGGGGTCCCGTGTGTTGATCTTCTGCTAGGGTTGATCTTCTGTCACCATCTTTAATTTAAGTTTTTGCATGTGCTGCTGTTTTTCCATAAATTAAATTAATTAAGACTCTTCAAGACAAGAAATATGCATCTTCGTGGCATCTTCTTGTGATGATAAAAAATAAAAATGTGAGATCAAATCCCTTGTTTTACAATTTGTTGATGAAATCGATGTTGATTATTGTGATCTGGGATTTGGTTGAAAATTTTCCTCCACCTGTTTATACTAATGTCCTTAATCCCTACAAATATTTTGACGAGAGCTACATTTCTTTTATTACTTGTTTACAAAAATATCACGGGTGATCTACATAGGATTATTCGAAGGAATTTAAGATTGCGTGCAGGTACCTACCTACCTACTTACTTATTTGTTGACAAGAACTACACGAGCCTGTGTTATTTATTTCGTAAACGATAACTTTCCAGAGACTTCTCAAATGGCGTTTGCAAATTTCTATTTTAAAAGCTTGACATGTTTTCTTAGAAAATTGCCATGATAGATTTTCTCCTAAAAAGTATTGAAGAATTCATACCAAGCGGTGTAAAGTTTTATACAATGACTTGCTTGTTGCAAGAGAGAAGATATAGAGATTGATGGATCTCTGAAAAGTTTGTGGTTTATTCAACATTTTCCAAGAAACAGATTGCAAGTAATGATGCCGATACGGTCTGAAATCCCTCTTAATTACATAATTAGATTGATAATAACATTGGAGCGGTTCGGTAAACCACAAGATACCTATTATCGTGCTTTGAATCTCAAATTGTGATATCGGTCCAACGTAGCATAATATAAAACCAACATAGGTTTTATATTATGCAATACATTTTTTCATTTTAAAGGCACAAAACAAGGGAGCTCACAAGAGCATTTTAATGGTTGGCTGGCTTTTGGCTATTTTAATACATTAATTAATTTTTCGTTAGTTTGATAATATAAACCCCCAGTCAGTTTGCTACAATTCTGCCCTCCTTATGAAGGGTGCAGTATCGTTGTATGAAACTCCATACAACGATACTGCACTAATCTGGTAAATAATTTATTAAAAGAGCCAAAAGCCAGCCAACTATTAAAATGCTCATGTGAGCTCAATGTGCCTATATAATGAACAAATATATTGCACAGTATAAAAGAAAATTCCTCAATTACTAGATTGGTAATTATCTATTAATTTATTAAAAGAGCCAAAAGCCAACCATCCATTAAAGTGCTCCTGTGAGCTCAAATTGACTATAAAATGAACAAATATATTGCAAAATATAAAAAAAAACCAGTTTGGAGGAATTAATTGTAATAAACTGATTGGGAGTCCGTTTATATTCTTACTTATGCCTCAACAAAATGCCTATTAAGTCAAGTTTGGTATATCTCGTACCAAACTGGTACACGATATATTTTACCATAAAATAGCCCATTTTATGGTAAAGCGTAGCGGATATGCAACGCAGGTTTTAATTACAAATAAGGTAAAGTGTTCTCATAACGGCTAGCAGAATAAACTTGTTTTTCCACATTTTAGATCCTAAATACCACATAGACCTGTCATGTTTCCCTTCAATTAAAATTCCAGAACATTGCTGCAGACAAGAGTGAATAGGTGTCTTCTAGACCTTTGTGATACATCGTCGGCCACATCGTCACTTACCATCGTCACTTATCAGGTGAGATTGTGGACAACCGAACGTCGATTCACACTAAAAAATAAAAATAAAAATTCCTTTTTTTTGCTTTGTCGCCAAAACCAATCTATGTGTGAGTCTGTGTGTGAGTAAAATAATCTTGTGAGAAACTGGCACTTATCTTTACTTCGTAAAACTAAAATTTTTACTAAAACACCTCAATCATAGAGGAAAAATGCGCTGCAATCAAGAGAATAGTTGACTAGTTGACTAGTTGTCAGTCAACTATTCTCTTGATTTTATCACCAAAAACGAATCTATGTGTGAGTTGATAAGCATATAATTTCAGTGCATTCACGCACACATGCGCACGTATACAAAAAAGGAGAATAAGACTAATTTGTCGCATTTTTCTTGGTGACACCTCGTTTGTGTCTACTATAATTCAAAGCCTTCTTATTAATCAAATCATCAATCTTATTCATCAAATTATTTAATTTGATTACGATTTTATAGAGATGTTTCTGACTGTTCTAGTTGAATTCTTTTCATACTAGGCTTTTCAGCGCCCTATATGGCGCGGCGGGCAAAGGCCCGCCTGCGGCGGAGAAGGTTGCGGGTTTGATTCCTGCCTCGGGACAAATGTTTGTACGGGTTTTCCGCGTGATCTAGGTGATCTGGGTGTTTTTATCTACAATAAAAAATATCTATCTATTTATGTAATATACTAAGTATATCAGTTGTCTAGTAGTACCCATAACACACGCTCTTCTTACTTTGGGGCTAGATGATGCTGTGTGGATTATCCAGCATCATTTATTTATTTCAAGGTCAGAGTTTCTATAATAAATATTCATTATGAGACAGAGTAGGTACTACTCATACATACATCTCATTACCATAAGGCAAATATCCTAATACCGCCTTGAAATATTTGATTCCCGCGTAGCTTTACAAATCCTTATTAAAATGTTTCCTCGACCAAACACCGAACATTTACAAATGGCACCCTATAATTTATAGACAGACCAATATTTCCTACCAATTGTTTCACAATATCCTTGACACCACAATTTCGCTCATCTATTGTATCTCTGAAGCTTAGATTATAAGTGTTTCCTATAGAAACTAGGTATTTTGTAGGTTTTGTTTTCTGCGTTAGGAAAGCTTTTAGAGACAATCGATTAATAATAACCTATCCTTACAAAGCTAAAAGAAATAAAGGCTCTTAGAGAATATTTTATCGCTGACACAGAAATAAATTCGAAACGCTGTACCAAAGTGATATTGTGTGCCCAGCAGGGTCTATAGTGATATGATATAAGTATCATATCACTATAGACCCTGCTGGGCTCATTATAAACACTTCTGCAGGCCTAGCATGGCGTTTCTTGTCTAGGGTAGAATAGAGAAAAATTACGTCACTTCGTCATCGAATGCGTGAAATATTTGAAATTCATTCCTTCAACTTCAATAATTTACGCAATGTATGACGATGCGATGTCATTTTTGTCTATTCTACCCTAGACAAGAAACGCCATGCTAGGCCTGCTGGGGGCTTACTCGGTAAAACGAAAATTGAAGTTGCGGATTCGTTTTTGCACAATCGCTTTCATAAGAGTAGGTTTTGTTTGAAAACGAATCAGAAATTTAGATTTTTTTTTTCCTAGTAGGCTCTCTGTACATCTATCTATAGTATCTATTCAATAAATGATTGACTATTGAAATGTACTATAAAATTGACTATTGAAATCTATATATACATATATAAAAGAAAGTCGTGTTAGTAACACTATTTATAACTCAAGAACGGCTGAACCGATTTGGCTGAAAATTGGTGGGGAGGTAGCTTAGAACCAGGAGACGGACATAGGACTAGCGACACGCCCCGGCTTCGCACGGGTATATCTTTTGCATTTTCTAAATTGCACCCGTGCGAAGCCGGGGCGGATCGCTAGTTGACTATAAAATTGACTATTGAAATTACTATTGAAAGAGGTTTGAAGAAAAGGTACTACCCAACGCAATATTAAATTTGATTTTAGGAAGTAGAAACTAACTTATGGCAGTAAATAGGGTAACTACGTCACTATTACTTGTCAAGTCTTGTGCTGTAATGAAAATATAAGAAAAAAATATAAGAAATAAGAATTACATATATAAGTCGTCTAGATAAAGATTATGATTGAAAATGTCATGCTGTCCCGCTTAGATCATGTGTGACAAATATGATACCAATCTTTATCTACACGACTTATACCTACTTATCCTAAGCCTCACAATTCATAAGCTTCAGTGTTCTTTTGAGCGCAACATTTGCCAAAACAACGACTGGCAACGGTCAGGGAATATTAAAATTTAAATTCAGCATGCAAAATGCAACGAAGCACATGTGGAAATCGATATGGAAATCAAGTCCCGACGCTTCATTTAATGCAACCAACCACGGAAACTAAAACCCACTCACTCTAGTGAATTTAGAGTGTTCTGTATTTCATTACACTGCAAGTTTGCATAACGCCCAATCAAGGAATGTTATGACGAATGTGAGAGGCAAATACTGCGATACATCAGGGCCTGATGGGGAAATCATTTATGGGCAATTGCGTGCGCTTCTATAATAAGCTTCCATCTGAAGCAACTGAGCTCCCTATTCGTAGATTTAAACAGTACATAAAACAAAATCTTATCAAGAAGGCCTATTACTCTATTGACGATTATATCAATGACGTCAATGCTTGGCCAGATGTCGCTCAGTTCCACACCGACAATAGTGTTTAGGTAAGTATTTCAATGTTGTGTTAAGCTATATAAATATTGAGATGTATCTAGAATTGCACTATATTTAGTTAGTTAAGGCAAAATGTATTAGACACATATGTAAGTGACACATAAATGTACTAGTGGTTTCTTTTTCACTTCTTCCGCTAGTGGACAAAAAATTGAAGTGAAGAGAAAATCAATAACACTTTATTCCTTACCATATAATAATTTGTAGTTTATACTACAATTTGACTTGTCCAAGTGCTTATTTTGTAAGTTCAAGGAAATAAAGTTATTGAGTTCTGAGTTCTGAGTTCCTGCAGTCTCGACATAGATAGCGATCGTATACCGACCGAAATCAGTCGCAGTCTTACAAATCACATTTTAACGATTTTTGATAGTTTCTACATGAATCATAAGAATCAAAAACTCTTTATTTACGTCAATACAATTGATGTACTGTTAGTAAAGGTCAAATTCTTAAAATTAAAGTATATCTACCATCGGAACTGTACCGAAAACTACTTTACGATTTCTGCGAATGTCATTGCGAGCGATAGCCCGAAAAGTACCTTTGTAGCGATTAGTCTTTATCTATTTTCCTACCAACGTCCATACCTCGTTGAAAACACCGGTTCTCAATCTATTTTCCTTAAGCTTCGGGTAGATAATAAGTAGTAATATTATAGCCTGTGGGTCAACCATACAAAAAAGTCGCCAGCAATTCTACGCATCCAATACAATAACGTTTTCAGGATGATGTTGCGGCTTCCTCGCTTCTGTAGTGCAACGGGGATGTTTGCGGAATACCAAATAGACGGTTTTGATGCAATTATCCGCAAAAAAACTGCCTCCCTGATCCGCAGAATACGGGGCAGTCGCAACAGCATCCTGAGGACTTTATCTGATAGATGTTCCTCATAATTCTAGGTAAGCCTTATCAAGAATGTGATCTAGAGAGTATATACTTATATTTAAATACTTTATACTAACAACTAGGTTAAGTCTACTTGTTTTTTTTTCTTAATTTTTTTTCTTAATACTATTATGGATTAAGACTAATCTTCTTCTTCTTCCGGACCTTATCCCATTTTCTTAATACTATTTACTATGGATTAAGACTAATATGGATTCTTAATTGTCCGAAATAAACGGGTTTTTTTTTTATTTATTTATTTTAATAGTGACAATGGGTTATGGACTAGAGCTTCATATATCCGCACTATGAATACGGTTTTTTGATAACTTTGCGACGACACGTCTCAAGTTACAATTGTGCACGGTTTCTTGTTAGTAGACTTGCGTCTAGCGATAACATTGGTACAATAAGCGAATATTTTCATTAATAGTTAACGATTAGGGAGGGATCCATTAGACATATAATTTTGATGTGATATGTAGGTAATATAAAAACACAAAATGCAATATACCTACCTAAGCTAAGAAATAATAATAATCATATTCCGTTGAAATCTATACTAATATTATAAAGAGGGAAGATTTGATTGTTTGTTTGCCCGGAATAGGCTCCGAAACTACTAAACCGATTTGAAAAAGTCTTTCACCGTTGGGAAGCTACTTTACTGTGGAACTTTACTGTGAAGCTACTTTAAGTGACATAGCCTATACTAGCGACACGGGTATATATTTTGCATTTTCTAAATTGCACCCGTGCAAAGCCGGGGCGGATCGCTAGTACCTAATAATTTGATAGTAAATTTACTAATTTTTTAATTATAATTTTTTCTGCTTTCAAACATTTTCTTTGTAAAGAAAATCTTTATAATACGCAATAACTTAAATTACCCTTAGACTTTCATAATTACTAGCGACGATAAAGTTAATGAGGAAGTTCTTTGAAGATTAAACAATTTCAGCCAAGATGTTTTCTTTCTTTGACAATATTTAAAGAAAATTCTTCCAAGAAACGCTTTTGGTAGGATACATCCACACACATCAGTTATAATCATCGCAAATCTTTTTGAGTTCTGTGAACATAACCTCGAATGCTAAACTACGCATGGTACAGTTGAGTGGTGTTTGTTATCTCTTCATGCGAATACTACTGAACCGATCGAGCTGAAATTCTGCATTGATTGTAATTGTAGATGTGAAATAAATAATCGGCTTCTTTTATCCCGGTAAAACAAAACAAATAGAAGAACAATAACAGGACGTTCGCGCAGCGACTCGCGCGAACGTCCGATATCTCAAAAAGATTTGCGACTATTATACATCTTGCTAATAGGATCTTTTTAAAAATTTCGACCAGCAGTGGTCTGAGAATACTGTCCTACTGAATACGGGAAGTCGAAATACCGGAGAACGGTATCCAGAAAAATCATGAAACTGCATAACGAAATACAGAAAGAACATAAGGCCGTATAACGCATTTTCCTTTTCCATTTTCCTTTTCACCTAAAGCACACAACTTCGAAAAACTGAAGACCGAACGATCACAATCTCGATTGACAGCTTAGGTTAGAACTGTTTAAGGAATATTATAATCAAGTCTTAGATTATATTCAGCTTTGGTACCCCACACTGGTCGAGCCATTGGATATCATAATAATGAAGATACAAATAGGGTGGGTAAGATGCCAATCCGCCTGCCAAACATGGTGAGCATGACAAAACCACCTTATTTGGGGACGCATCCTATATTAAGGTTGCCTGGAAGAAATTGCGAATTCAGCGATAAGGTCGCCTGTTGCAAGAAAAAAGAATATAAATCCAAATAAAAATGAAAATGAAATGTTATGCTGATATTTTAAGAGACCCACTAACTAGGTCGAATGGGATATCAAATGAAAGGTATTATTTTTTATAGAACTCAACTCGTCCTGAGTTGAGTTCTGAGTTCTATAAAAAAAAATACCTTTCAATAATTTTATTTCATTGAACTTACAAAAAAAAGGTAAATTATTATAGGTTTCATACTTTATAAAATATTTTGAAAAAAGTCGATAAGTTGATGTTCGTCCGATTTGCGTGAAATTTGATAGGTATGCTAATAAGATTTGTGAAATGAGCTGGTAACTTAGTGAGACCAAATCCGTCGAGGTGTTATTGAGATAAGGGGGTCCATGTGGCGTAAAATCAATCAATTAAACCAAAAAGAACTCATAAGAAAGGTATACTTACTTGAATAAATTTCAAAACAGTTATTTTTTTTAGCGTTTATAGTTTTCTTTAAATAACTACGAACTAGCTTACAAGAGTTCTCATTTGGTAGAGATTCTATGACATCGTAGGTCTTTCTGAATGAATGCACCGAAGTGCATTGCATTTGTTTTGTTTTGTAATACGAATTCGTATAAGTACCGCATTCTACAATAAGCTCCCATTTGTTTTTTTCGTAATGAAGTGGACTTGACTGCTCTGTAGTAGGGTAGATTTCAAACTAAAACTCACACGACTATATTGTTAGGGACTAACTACTAGTTCTTTGAGTTTGTAATCCTTTTTTACAAAAAATATCTGGCATTCTGGAAGCGAGTCTATATGCAGATAATCCGAGGAGTCAGCCTGATTCTTCATCAATTCCTATATGATAGAATGACAGAGACGGAAGTACTAATGCTAGGTCCTTTTTAAACTCTATACCTAAAACGCAATCTTATAGTGTAACCGAAGTGATACTCCTTAAGCATAGGCATTAGTTAAATTTTTATTTTTGTATACTATTTTTTTGTTGTTCATATCTTAGATTAGTTAAATTCCTAGCTTAGTTTTTCTTATTTAAGTACTAGCGATCCGCCCCGGCTTTGCACGGATGCAATCTAGAAAATGCAAAATACATACCCGTGCGAAGCCGAGGCGTATCGCTAGTATAGCCTATGTACTCCCAAGTAATGTAGCTTCCCAACGGTGAAATAATTTTTCAAATCGGTTCAGTAGTTTCGGAGCCTATCCCGGCAAACAAACAAACAATCAAATCTTTCCTCTTTATAATATTAGTATAGAAGTATAGATGTGTTGCATCGTGTCAAATAAACTTTTTTCATTTAATTTAATTTCATGATTAAACCGTTCTTATCATAACGATGACTGGTCCCTTTTGGTAGATAGTATAAGATCTTTCAATATCAGGTGGTAACGACGTGATTCTGCAATTTCCAAATTTGTACATCCATTACTTAACGACATCCTAAATTAATCATATTTTGATTGAAGCTGGTGGTAGTATTGCCACCTTATTGGTAGGTGCTGCTAAATAGTAGACTTTTCTCGTAAATGTTTGAATGTGGGAGAGTTCGTGGTTATAATTAACTTTCTTTCCGATTTCACCCGAAAGCTGGTGAGTATCTGGCGCATCTCATCAGCATTGCCATACAGAGGAGCAATGCAGCCAGCATCTTGAGGACGCTTTCGATTGGTATTGATATGGATCAGCTGAGCTACCTATAGATTATTTGCAACAGTCTGCAGATAACTCAACTGCTTCAATTGTAAATACTATTCCCAATAAATCAGCGTTCGTTTGATAATCGGCCTAACCATTCTACATATCGGCTGATTCTAGGATCCGGCAGCGACAGACACCACTTGTTCCTTTTCTACAAAGGCCGACGCCTCGTCAACCTCGATTAAGTTCGTATTGCGATT
>JAPQVW010000376.1:0-30551 GCA_028535905.1 Quercus berberidifolia | reverse complement strand
AGAAACACATTTAATGTGTTATTAAGACATTTAATATGCAAGTGTATTAAATGTTGGATATTACAAAGAATATTTGTTAAAGAATGCCAAAAAAAAAAAAAAAAATTGCACTATCTACCATTGATGTTAAATAAAATTGCATTGGCCTCCCTTGTATTTCTAATTATAAAAAATAAATAAAAACCATGTTTTTAAAAATAAAATACAATCACATTTCTTGCAACTTAAACCCATTTAATCAATTAAAATAATTTTAAATACAATTTAGATTTTTTTTTTTTTGTATTTATGCATTTATCCTCCTTTACAAAAGAAAATCCCATTTTCTTGCCCATATGGGTTTAAAAACGAAAGGAAATTTTTTTAATCAAAATTCAATAACAAACGAAAATATGAAAATGTTTCAATAATGCAAAATTCAATATATGCCAACAAATAAATGTAAGATTTCCCATGAAAAATAACATATTCTTAGAAATATTATCAAAAACTTTATGGTGCACTATTTTTCCCTGTTTAGTGAATTAAGTCTAATTAGAAGCTATTACCAAAATTGCCAGAAGCATTCATATATTTCATTGAGTTAAAAATATTCTTTCTAATTGTATGTTTATAAAAGCTAATAATGGGCAGAGGCCGAAGGTAGTTTGGAGGAAATTGCATGAACCATATCCTTTGACAATGAAGGGTAAAAGCAAAAGAATAAGATAATGTGTTGAAGGAGAGAGAAAATTCTCTCCATACAGTGTCATCCGTACAGTGCTTGCAAACCGTGATTTTGCCTACGTCTTTTGAAATGGCACCACAACCAACCTCGGGGCTGTCGAGGGAGAAGGAAGCGGAGCTCGCAAGGAGCAATAAGAAAGTGAAGGATGTAAGACATGCTAGGTTCATGGAGGAACAAGGGTAGGGCTCGGGATCCTTGGAGGCGGGCAAGGCTTTCACCTTCCATACACCACCATTATCCTTTAAGGATAAGCTGGTGGGCGAAATCCTGAAGCTTATACCTAGGCTTTTAACTTTACGGAGAGTATGGATGAGGATGTAGAATCAGAGGATGAAGTAGAACCTCTTAAGCAAGGTTTAGCAGAAGTAAAGTTCAAAAAGGAGTTTAAGTAGGAAATTCAAAATCCTTGGTCAAAGGCTCTCATTGTCAAAGTCTATGGCAGAATAGTGGGTTTCAGCTTCTTACACTCAAAAATCCACTCCGTGTGGAAACTAGCAAGTCACCTAGACTGTGTACCATTAGGTCACAATTTTTTTCTCATCTGGTTCTCTTTATAGGAAGATTTTGAAGCGGTGCTGAGGAAAGGACCTTGGTTTGTGGGGGAGCATTTCTTATCTATTAGGCCATCGGAACCTAACTTTAAACCTTCGACAACCAACATTTCATCAATCGCGGTATGGGTGAGACTCTATGAACTCCCCATTGAATACTACAATGTCGAAGCACTATGCCAAATAGGTAAGGCCATAGGTAATGTATTAAGTGTGGATACCAACACAGCAACGGAAACAATGAGCAGGTTTGCACGATTGTGTGTCTAGATAGACATTGAAAAGCCGCTTACCACGGAGATCAAGATTGGTAGGTTGGAGCAACCTATGAGTTATGAAGGAATTCATAAACTCTGCTTTTCATGTGGTCGTATTGGCCATCAGCGGGAAAACTATCCGTACTTAGTTTGAGGTGATAGCATGGACAAGGAGGAGGGAAATGGACCAGAGGCAGTACGGACTACACAAACATGCATCTCTCATGAAGCTGGGAGCTCTGACAAGGTAAGGGGATCCACCTTGGATACACAAAAGGATGCATACGGTCCGTGGGTTGTGGTCGCATGTAGGAAGCAAGGGTCAAAAATTAGCAGAGGTAGTGGAGGTTAGTCTAATAAGACGTATGACAATAAATTGCAGGATCATGAGGATGTGGGGAATGAGACAAGATTAGAGGTTGATGTGGGAAAGACTATTCCTTTCATTGATAGCTCAAGAGAAAGTAAGAGGAAATTATTACCTTTGAGAGCTCCAACGAGCCTCTAACTTTCTGAAGTGGTGCAAAATATCAAGAAAGGAAGCACTCCTCTGGATTTGAGTGCTGCTAGTTTAGGCCCTAAAACAAAAGCCCAAACATACTCGGTTATAAAACAAGGCCCGTTGAAGACTAAGGTCAATCCGGTTATTAAGGGTAAATCCATAACTAGATGTAACAGGGTTTACAAAGATTCCTCTAAGACAACATCTGATAAGGCCGCCCCTTCCTCATCACCAAAAATCCAAGGTGCTATTACCCATGGAGTTGACAAACTAGGACAGAGAGCTCCTGTGGAGCTTCAGCTCACAACCAAATCATGGAAAGAAGTGGGCTATATTTTTGGAGGGCATGGTGGTGAAAAGGCCAGAAGTGGTAAGCATGGTAATTCAGGCAAATTGATTCAGCGACAGGTTGAGAAAGGCATGGAAGGTTGCTTCTCCATGAACGGCGGCAAGTGTTAGAGCGCCTCTTTCTTGCTTGGTGGGACCAAGCGAAGTTTTATTGGAGAAGTGTATGCCGAGGAACAGACCGGTTGCATCACTCATCATAGGGAACAAACCCATAATAAAGCTATTACTAATGCTTAAACCCATGGAAGAATTCAATTTCCATGTGATGGTGCAGGAAGTGGAGATGAGAATTTTGCAACACAGTCTGATTCTAATTCCGGGGAGAGGTCAGACGGCGGAGTTGATAAGAAAGATAGAATGGAACTCGAGGGAGGAGGTGAAGTCACCACCTCCAGTTGATGAGTGTCCCACCCCTTACCACTCATTAATCATGAATATTATCATCTGGAATTGCAAAGGTGCTTTGAAGCCCTCTTTTCAAAAGCATGTTAGGGATCTGGTGCGCAATCATGATCCGGTGATTCTCATAGTTATGGAAACTAAGATTGGTGGAGACAGGGCGGCGAAGATTACTGAGAAGCTTCCTTTTGATGGAGCAATCCATACTGATACAATTGGTTACGCTAGTGGCCTTTGGGTGCTATGGAACTCTGATAAGGTGTAGGTAGCCCCACTTACCAAAACTGAGCAGGAAATTCATGTCTTCATTAAGGTATGTAACTCTACCTCTTCATGGCTTCTCTCTACTGTTTATGCTAGTCCTAGGAGTGCTGAAAGGCACATATTATGAAATAATTTGTCACAAGTTGCAGATGTGCACAATTTACCTTGGATTATAGCGGGTGACTTCAATGAACCCCTTGTAAATGAGGATAAGTTTGGAGGTAGACCTGTGAGTATTGATAGATCCCTTTTGTTAAAAGAATGTGTTGGGTTCTAAGACTTTAGGTTTAAATGTATTAGAACTTCAATTTGTAATGTTGGCAAACCATGATCAAAACGTTTAGTCTTATTTTAGACTTGCTCAAAGTATGTTTAAGTATAAAGTTGGAATCAAGTGTACTACAAGATTTACTGTGTAAATCTGCCTAGCTCGATCGATTGAAAATTAGACTCGATCGATCGAAGCTTGTGCAGATTGTTTGCTATAGAATTTTCCAAATCAACCCAAGCCCGTTTGACATGTAGGGTTTTATGTTTTACCCTAAGTATAAAAGGGAAAACCCTAGCCACGTTTTTATGTTGTTGTAGTTGCTGTTTATGCTGTGTATGTGAATCTCTTATAAGATCTAGAGGTGTTTGCCTTCACATATACTTAGGATTATCAAAAATCAAGATTTATGTCAAGAGCTTGATGATCATTCAGTTGCTGCATTAAGAGCTTAAAGATACACAAGCGGGAGTGCTTGTACTTGCTATGGATCTGAAAAAGAAGTAGTTTGTGGACTCGGAGCTGTCACATGGTCGTGGTAGTAAGTTTCCTACTCGCGGTAGCAATAGGATGTTAGTGGTCTAAGTTGCTATTGTGTAAACTTCAATTCTTTCATAGTGGATCTGTTTTACCTTGAGGATAACTAGGTTAAATCCTCCCTGGGTTTTTTACTGGTTTGGTTTTCTTGGGTTATCATATGGTCGTGTTATTTATTTTTCGCACTGTTCAATAATATAATTTATTTGTGTTGACCTAAATCTGCATAATTTACTTAAGTTAATCACTTGGCTAAATAACTAGATTAATCTATTTGTGTTTAAGGGGTCTAAAAACGTACAGAATGTTTGGATAAGTGCAACATGGTGGATTTGGGCTTTTCGGGTCCAAGATACACATGGACCAACCAAAGAGATATTTAGGGGCTTATACAAGAGAGAATTGACAGATTTTTTGTTAATCCCAGCTAGTGCCTACTCTATCCGGATGCAAGAGTAACCCATCTTACTAGATGTCACTCAGATCATTGCTCGGTCCTCTTAGAGATGCAGCCTAAAGCTCAGTCTTGTCGAGCTAAGCTTTTCAAATTCCAAAAGTGTTGGCTTTCTGATCCGACCTTTGCTGGGGTAGTAGCAAATGTTTGGAATCAAGCCCCTTTACTCAGTAGTGCCATTGAGAAATTTCAAAAGGATGCTTCTCTGTGGAATAGGAATCATTTTGGTAACATTTTTATAAAGAAAAAGATTATTATGGCCCGGCTCAATGGAATTCAGCGTGCAAACTCTATCAGACCTTCGGCCTATCTTATTAACCTTGAAAATGAGCTTTTTCTGGAGCTACATGTGATCTTGGGGCAAGAAGAGGATCTTTGGATGTTAAAGTCTCGGGTTAATTGAATGCTACAGGGAGATCGGAATACAACATTCTATCATGTGTCAACCCTGGTCAGAAGGAAAAGAAACCAAATCTTAGCAATTAAAAACTCTGTTGGGGAATGGATCCAAGAGGAGAAGGAAATTGCGAACTTTATCAGGAAGGGTTTTGGGGACATTTATACTTCTTCGCTGACAGCTTCGGCAAGAGCAATGCCAGCGATTTCTCAATGGCAAGGCCGGCTTAATGAAGAGGAAAAAGAGAGCATTGGAGGGCAGGTGACAGTAGAGGAGATCAGATCAACCTTTTGGTCGCTAAAAGCCTATAAGGCTTTGGGTCCAGATGAGTTGCATGTAGGTTTCTTCCATAGTTTTTCGCCAGTGGTGGGGGATTTGGTAGTGAGGGAAGTTAAAAGAATTTTCATGGAGAAGAAAGTTCCCGAGTATCTAAATTAGACCCACATCGCTCTTATCCCAAAAATTCAGAGTCCTGAGACTATTGGGAATTATCAGCCTATTAGTTTGTGTAACACAATTTATAAGGTGGTTGCAAAAATAATAGTAGCAAGACTCAGACCGTATTTGGAGAAACTTATTTCACCTCTTCAGACGGCTTTTGTGCCAGGGCATAAGGGCATTGACAACGCTATCATAGTGCAGGAGCTTATCCACTCCATCAGTAAAAAGAAGGGTCGGGTGGGCTATATGGCCATCAAGTCAGATTTGGAAAAAGCCTACGACAAGCTTTAGTGGGCTTTCATCAGAAATATGTTGCTAAGAATTAATCTTCCTAAAAATCTCATAGACCTTATCATGAGTTGTGCTACCTCTGTTTCCACTTCTTTTCTCTTAAATGGTGCACCTCTAGAGCCAATTCTTCCGTCTAAGGGAATTAGACAAGGGGACCCCCTTTCCCCCTATCTCTTTATACTTTGTATTGAGTACCTTGGTCAACTCATAGAAGAGAAATGCAGTAACAAATTATGGAATCCAGTTAAAGCGTCTCAAAGAGGGTCGGCTTTCTCTCACTTAATGTTTGCTGATGATCTAGTACTCTTTGCAAGGGATGATCACTTGAATTGCTCCACCATTAGAGAGGTCCTTGATGAATTTTGTGAAGTTTCAGGCCAAACGTTAAGTGAAGCGAAGTCCAAAGTTTATTTTTCCCTGAATGTGGATGAAGGCACAAGGGAGGAGCTTAGTGATGTGCTCAGGTTTGCTTCTACTTAGGGGTTAGGGAAGTACCTTGGTATACCTATTAAGCACCCTGGCTCTTCCACACAAGACTTTAACTTCATCTTGGATAGAGTGAAGCAAAAGCTTGCAGGCTGGAAGGCTAATTTACTATCCCTGGCAAGCAGGGCTGTTCTTATTCAGGCTTCTTCATCGACCATTCCATCATATGTGATGCAATGCTCTTACCTTCCTATGAGAATTCTTAAGGGAATGGATCGGGTAAATAGGAATTTCCTATGGGGCACCTCGAAGTCAACTAGGAAGGTTCACTGGGTGGGTTGGTAGAAGGTAACAAAGCCCAAAAAGGAGGATTGGGCTTACAAGCAGCTAAGGGCAGAAACACAGCCCTTCTAGCGAAGTTAAATTGGCGCTTTCATATAGAAAAAGACTCCCTTTGGGCATGTGTATTAAAATCCAAGTATTGTTCAAGCCAAAGGTTAGCTTCGAGAAATCAAAATAAGCTCCCATGCTCCCAAACGTGGTCTGCTATGAAAAAGGGCAGAGAAGTTTTCAACAGAGGTGTTAAATGGACAGTTGGAATGAGTAGTAATCTTAGCTTCTAGTATGATTATTGGGCAAATCGTGGGGTCTTGCGAAGTTTGGTAACAGGCCCTCTTTCACGGGAAGATTCGAACATGAAGATTCGAGATATTTTTAAGGATAATATGTGGGATTGGAGATGTTTAGATTTTGATCTACCCCAAAATGTGAAGCTCATGATTCAAGCTACCCTTTTGGCCTTGGCAGCAATAGGAGAAGACAGATTGGCGTGGTCAAAATCTCCCCAAGGGAATTTTGATTTAAAAAGTACGTATAAGATGGCTATGGGGGATGACTCGAGGCTTAGCTTTTCAGTCAATTAGATTTGGAAGTTGGATATTCTGCCAAGAATTCAAACTTTTGTTTGGATGTGCGCCCATAATAGCATTGGTGTCCGGGACTGTCTTCGTAGAAGGGGGCTGATGGAGGATGCAAAATGTTCGCTATGCAACAGGGGGGCTGAGTCAGTCATACATGCTCTATGAGATTATGAGAAGATCAAACCGATCTGGAATCACCTGGGTATATTATGGACGGATCCTTGTTTTTGGTTTGGGAATCTTCATGAATGGTTGGAATGTAACGGGCAAGCAACAGATACACACAGCATTGGCAAGCCTCCTTGGAGTGTGATCTTCCTGTTTGCAATATGGACCATATGGAAAAGTTGAAATAATTTTGTATTCAAGGGGAAAAGTCCTAACCCAGCTCTAGCAAGGGATATAAAGAAGCAAGCAGTGGAGTACTTTTTTTATGCCTACTCGTCTAAGAGTGTAGCCCGCTTAACTCTAAGGCCTATCAAATGGGAAAAACCACAAAGTGGATGGATAAAAATGAATACTGATGGGTCTTCCAATGAGAACCTGGGGATAGCTGGTTGTGGTGGAGTACTGAGGGATAAGCAAGGCCAGTGGATAAAGGGATTTGCCAAGAAAATAGGGATTACAAATAGTTTTATTGCTGAGATGTGGGGTCTAAGGGATGGACTTCTTATGTGCTATAGCTACAATGTTAGTTGTGTAGAGATTGAATTAGATGCTAAGGCTATAATTGATGTGCTGCTCAACTCTAATTATGTAAACAATATAGTGTCTCCCATCTTGGATGATTGCAGACAATTGATATCAAACTTCTCACAAGTTCGGATTAGGCACTGCTACCGTGAAGCGAATCGATGTGCAAATAAGCTGGCCAAAATGGGATCAAGTCATATTATAGATTTTGCTACTTTTGACAATCCACCTCTGGATGTACTTGCTGTTTATGAGGAAGACCTCAATGGGGTGTATGTAAACAGGCTTTGCCCTAAGTCTGAGTTACTGGTTTAGTTTTAATGAAATCTTTTCTTGACCAAAAAAAAGAAGGGTAAAAGTAAAAATATATAAAATATTTAACTTCTTTTTATATTTTTTTTATATTAGATTTAATGTTTTAACATAATAGGTAGATGAGTGCACAAATTCTTTTTGAAAAGCTATGGAGGTTTGGGTACAATTTGAAAGATGGAAGAGGTTAGTATAATTTCAATAAACCTCAAGGGGAGGTCTGTATAATTTTCCTAATGTAAAGTTAAGGTGCATTCATTATGCCTACCAATCATTTAATATTTGAACATGCTTTGTAAATGTACAATTGACAATCTCTAGTTATAAATAAGAAGGGCAATGCATTTCAAGTGTAACCAAATATATTTTTTGAGCACTAGAAAAATGAATCAAATGATCATTGCTCAACTCTATTGTTTTGTGTTTATCCTTCTCTTTGCCTTTGGCCAAGTACTTCTTTTAAGCTAACATCCTACCCAACAAAGCGGTATGTGCGAATTGTCAACCATCTCAACAACAAAACCCTTACCTATAAATGTAAATCTGCGGAAGATGATTTTGGCCTTAGAACTCTTCAACCAAAAGGAGAGTGGGAATTCTCTTTTTAGTCCTGCTCTTTCGAAGATCACAGATTTCTACTGCTATTTTTGGTATGCAAACTTCAAGGCGACTTTCGATGTGTATGTAGAAGATAGTAAGCTTGAAGCCAATTGTGGTGGGGACTACTACATTTGGACAACACAAGAGGATGGATTCTACTTATATAATATGTTTTTGAAAATAAACGTGAAGATGCATGATTGGCACAAATAAATATTAAGGTGGTGAAAAGTTTACATATCAAAATAAATAAAACTGATGATTTTATGAGGGGAAATTTATATGGATTTTGCAACCAAACTGAAATAGTAGTCTTGTTGACATCAATATTGGCTTTGTTTTTTTTTTTTCTTTCTTTTTAATAAATAAAAAATAAATTTTTTTTCTTTTTGTAGACACCCTATTTTGTAATCCCCATTTAACTTCACAAAATGGTAAAACAATCATTTTGCAAAGTACCAAAAAAATCTTAATTTTGACCATTCAATCTTTTGATGCATTCTATAAAATAAATCTTGAATGATAATTAAGAGGTTTCAAGTGTTTTAAGTAACTGTCTGTATGTTATGGTTTTTGTTCTAGAGATAATTATAATTTGCCTCGCCAGTACAAAGATCTTGGCAGTGTTAGATTAGTTTTATATATTTTGATTGTTTTGTATATTATTTTATCTCTATATAAGTTCACAAACATTCACAATACAAAACATCCACCAATCACAAACACTAGAGGCTTAATGAACTTTGTCAAGTTCTTTATGAGCCTCATCAAGTAATTTTTCATTCCACTATTAATTTTGAGAAATGATATGTCTACAACATTTTTACAACAAATCCTAAGTGGCAGGTTGTTACTGGTTGTTATTGTTAGGGCAAAAACGTAATCTTAGTGTTAGTTTCAAATTTGAACCAATAACAACTAACCACCTGTGATTTGTTGTAAAATGTTCTAAACGTAGCATCTCTCATTAATTTTAGGCAACACTATTTAATGAGAATTTCAAAATTATTATTTATGATTTAATAAATTTTATAGATAAGGTAAATTTTTATTTATAGGTTTATTAATATTACTTAATTAGATGTTTATTGCACATAAATATTTAGTTGTAAACCTTTCTCGTATATTGCAATGTTTTTGGTGTAGGCGGAAATTGAACCTCACATCTCTTATTCAACTATCAAAAACTTTACCAGTTTTTTTTTTTTTTTTTTTTCCTTTTTGAGAAACCAGACTATCAGTGCCTGGAATTCATTCATAATAAAAGAAATGAAACTTCAGTGAACATCAAAACACGCTAAAGAGCCTATGTCCTCAGGTAATTCTTCTATCCAAATCTGGGTGCCCCTACACGTTTTTGCTTTTAATATAATTATTAACTTTATTAACAATTTTAATATAATTATAATGGTTATATAATACGAGGACTTTGTACAATGTGTATACATGTGTTCTTTTTTTTGTTTCTTCTTTCTTATTACTATTAAATTACCAAATTTTTTGGCGAAAACATTATTTTGATCCCTCCATTTTAGATTCACAATCAATTTAGTCCCTACATTTTAGTAGCAATCAATTTGGTCCCTACTATTTTCAACTTTAAGTCAATTTGGTCCCTACCGTTAACTCACTAACGAAAAATGCTCACATGGCAAACGGTGTGCACAGTTGACATATTTAATGCTAATGTGGCAAATAAAATAATATTTAATAAATATTTTTAAATGCCACGTCAGTATTTAATTTGAAAATAGTTATAAAAAAAAATTTTGGGGCAATCTTAAAAATGAAAAAAAAAAAAAAATAGCAATCTTCTTGATAGCCAAACACAAAAAAACTTTCTTGATTTATCTTAAATCCTTGAATTCATAAATACAATCAATAGCATCTCACCTTTATACAATTGAGAAACATCAAGATCATAAATTACCAATAAGAACATGAAATTTTAGAACACAAAAAAATTTAGCAAAATTTTCCGGTAACCATATAGAAACCAAAAAAAAAAAAAAAAGAGTTAGGTTAGTGTCTTTGTTTTAAGTCCAATCCAATGGCTTTGATGGGGACAAATCCCAGATTGTGAGGGTGGCCAAATTTCTAAACAAAACCAAATTCAAAACCCCAAAAACCCAAATAAAAACACCAAACCCACGGATTAAAATCAACCCCAAAATCCCAATTTCCAAACCCTTTCTCATTGGGTGATTGCGATGAAATCTCTGTTCGGCACTCAGATTTGATAGCTGGTGACTGCGAAGGTAGGAACAGAGACAGTGGCGTGAGGCACAACTTCAGTTGGTGGTAAGCATGGCTGGCAATAGCCAGACGCAACACTAGTGAAGTCAATCAGAAAACCTATAACTCGATTCTTTCCAAATCCTAAGCTCTTGCCATCTCTCTTCAATCCGGTAAACTAAGGCGACAAATGGGTTCAAGATTAACAAATTGGGTTTGATTTGGTGATTTAAGAAATGTGATTTGTTGGTTGTAGTTTTGGTTTTCATTTGTGATTGAGATTGTGATAGGATAAGCAAGGGTTTAATCATTAATGGGTTATGAATGTTATGTTTGTGTTGATGTACTAACTTAATTGTGCATATCGATTTTTTTTGTCAATCTAAAATCAAATTTGATATTTGTTATTTTTGTGCTTGGTTGTAGAGAAAGTACATGAAAATGCAAAGAAAATCTCAGATTCCTTTTTTTTTTTATCTTTAAAATTGAAAATTGAAATTAAATTCTATTGATTTTTTTTATAATTATTTTATTTTATATTATATGCCACATCAAGATCAAATGTGCCAATTGTGCACACCATTTGCCACATAATCATTTTCTATTAGTGAGTTAATAGTAGGGACTAAATTGACTGTAAATTGAAAATAGCAGAAACTAAATTAACTGTTACTAAAATGTAAGGACTAAATTGACTGTGACCCCAAAACATGAAGATCAAAATAGTGGTTTCGCCAAACTTTTTATGCATCATGCGTATTAACAACAAATTTTCTTGATAATTTATAGTGATCCACATGATTAAAGCTTATATCATACGGTGTGAATGACCCATAATAATGTATATTATGATTATTATTATCCAAAATGTTCCAATCTAACATATGGGTTGAATACTTCTTTCACAATTTTAATATACTTTTTGTGCTTGATATACAGAAACATGTGTCGTGTACGAACATGTAACACTCAACTTTTCTTTTCTTTTTTTAATTATTACTACTACTACTATTATTATTATTGTATTACATACTAAATGATACTATGATAAACAAAAACATTGTATTTCAATTGGTTAGCACCTCTTTATGTTCTAAGAAAACAATCTGAGTTCAAATCTCTCATCTTCTAATTATCAAATTATCAACAACGATAAAAATAAAATAAAATAAAAATATATCATGATTTAAATGGCAACCACGTAAACAAGCCTTCGTTACCATATTTGGTGATTGGCTCCTAAAAAATTGTATGTGTGTGTATACATACATACATATATATATATATATATATATATATATATATATATATATATATATATATATAATGCTTAATGGAAAATTACATTTTACCCTCCTAAATTATACCCCATTTTACACTTAACCTCCTAAACTATTGCTCTTCTAAACTATAAGAGTGCACACCTACCTCCTTAAACAATTACACATGTAACACTTGCACCATATCCCATTGGTAATAGTTTAGGGAAGTAAGTGTGCATTCTTATAGTTTACGAGAGTAATTGTAAAATGAGGTAAGGTTTAAGAGATAAGTTTGTATTCTCATAGTTTAGAGGGTCACTGTAAAGGGGGTATACTTTAAAAGGGCTAAAGTGTAATTTCCTCTTGGTTTTAAAACTCTTTGAAGCACACATTTTGAAATAAAAAGATATCATAATATAATAGACAACCACATAAACACACCTTCATTACCATATTTGGTGATTGGTAATTGGCCCCTAAAAAATATAAATTAATTAAAAAATGGACAAAGTTTGGTTACAAACTTAAGACTATAACTTCAATTAATATCTTTTTATTAAATGTGAATTTTGACAAATCTACCATTGGATTACATTTTCTACTTATATATGTCTTTCATGTTTGCAAATTTTTTAGAAGGTCTAAGATCAATAACTATGTTGTCAATCAATTATTTAAAAATTGCAAATTTTTATAGTCTAAAATTATGCATAAAAAATGAATTTATGGATCATATAGTAAATCATATTGGCACAAATTTTGATATGTGTGTTAAGAGTAAAAAACATACAATCCAACTATTAGATTTTCAAGATATGTAGTAATATTATTTCTTTTAAAGAAAGTTGTAATTTTAGGCTACAATCAATTTTATAGTCAAACTTTATCCTTAAAAAATAAAGATAATTCAAAAATTCAAAAACTCTATGAAACAGACATTTCTATAGAGTCAAGGTGTCCTCCACCCTTGACATTAAATGACTCTAATTGTCAGCATTATCATATTTAATTTACTGACTGGTCCAAAAAAAACAACAAAAAAGTTGGTGGCCAGAACTCTATAAAACGCATATTTCTATAGGGTCAAGTTGTCCTCCATCCTTACTCTATCTTACCATTGAGAAATATTCTCTCTGTGGAGCAAGTTTTATTATTAAGATGGCCCAGGGAATAGGTAATGCAATTGTTGTCTCAGTTCTGCTATTGGGTTTGCTCCACTGTGAAAACGTTTGGGCAGCAACCTATACTGTTGGAGATGCTGGAGGTTGGACCTTCAACGTTGTGGGTTGGCCTAATGGAAAGACCTTTAAGACTGGTGATGTACTTGGTAAGCAAGTATGAACCATTGTTTTTGATAAATGACTGCATACTTTTCCAATCATCATTTTTCTTTTACTTTGTCATATCATATCTTTAAGGTAGTGTAATGTTAATACTCTATCAGAAAGTTTTATGATTCTCCATTGAGATTTATTATTTTTCTCGTTACCATGTTACAGTGTTCAACTACAACCCAACAGAGCACAATGTGGTTGCTGTAGACAAACAAGGTTACGATACATGCACGGTATCAGAAGGTTCAAAAACATATCAAACTGGAAGCGATAAAATCACGCTTGTGAATGGACAAAACTATTTCATTTGTGGTTTTCCGGGGCATTGCGGGGCCAACCTGAAAATGGTTGTCAACGCATTGTAACCTGAAACCAAAAGTTCTTGGATTTATCTCTGTTTTTGCAAGATGCAATGGGAAAATTAATAAAATTCATTTATGTTATGCTTGAACATGAGATTGTTTTGGTTTGTTAATGACTTTGGCACTTTTATATTGAGTTTTGTTTAACTTTTACTGTGATGTATGTTGAAGGAAAAGAAATTACACGACTGATATTAGACGTTAGTAACTAGCTTTATCTATATCATATAGCATATATATATATATATATATATATATATATATATATATATATATATATATAAAATAAAAGTTAAGATTAGAAGCTGTGGTTGTGCCAAGTGACTTCACCAAATTACTGAAAGTTTGTTAGATTTTTAAAAAAATAAATATATATATTTTTTGTCCTTATCTTCTTCTCCTATAATTTCTAAGTTGGTAAAAATTTTAATTTGATTACAATCCAACTTCTTCATATTACAATCTTTTAAGTTGATAAAAATCTTAATTTGATTGTAATCCAAATTCTTTATCTAATCATTTATTATTATAATTTATAAGTCGATAAAAAATTAAGAAAAAATTTACATTACAAAGATGCATTACAAAGATAAAAGTTAGGCTTAGAAATTGTGGTTACGCAAAGTAACTTCACCAAATTGCAGAAATTTTGTTAGATTTTTTAAAAATAAATAAATATATTTTTTGTCCTTATCTTCTTTTTTTATAATTTCTAAGTTGATAAAAATTTTAATTTGATTACAATACAAATTCTTCATATTACAATCCTCTAAGTTGATAAAAATCTTAATTTGATTGTAATCCAAATTCTTTATCTAATCATTTATTATTATAATTTATAAGTCAATAAAAAAACAAGAAAAAATTTACATTACAAAGATGCCTTAAAAAGATAAAAGTTGAGCTTAGAAACTGTGGTTGCGCCAAGTAACTTCACCAAATTGCAGAAATTTTATTAGATATATATATATATATATATATATATATATATATATATATATATATATATATATATTGCCTTTATCTTCTTCTCTTATAATTTCTAAGTTGATAAAAAAATTTAATTTGATTACAATCCAAATTCTTCATATTACAATCCTCTAAATTGATAAAAATCTTAATTTGATTATAATCCAAATTCTTTATATAATCAATTTATTATTATAATTTATAAGTCAATAAAAAATCAAGAAAAAAATTACATTACAAAGATGTATTACAAGGATGTATATAGCAATCCAAACCTTTTCTAGGTTATTGAAATCAACAAAATTGTACAACGGTACAACCTTTTATCAAAGAAGTATATTTCAAATACTCACCTCTAGGATTTACGTTACAGAATAAATTTTTAATTAATAATCCTTTTATTATTAATTTATTTTGAATTTTGGTTTCACATTAATTTTTCATATCAACATTAATTATTTTAAAAAACAAACACAGTACAGGTATACAACAACTAATAGTCTATTATCAACATTTAATTTTTTTTTTTATTTTTTAAAAACACCTCATGGATAAACACAAAATTATAAATATTCTTATCAACTTTTTTCTATACATCTCTATCAATTTTTTAGATAAATACAAAAAAAAAAAACTTAGTTTTTGTTATCTTTGGTTTTTTTCCTTCAAACTTTTTACTAACATTGCACTATATTAGACTTCATTCTCTCAATTTCTTCTCCATAACTTTTATTTTTTTAATAGGAACTTCTCTGTAACTTTGAGTTTATGTATTGATTTAAATTTTTTTCTTTCAATGCTTCATTTAAGTTACCTTTTTTATTTATATTAATTTATTTTCAATGCATCATTTAAGTTACTTTTTATTTGGTCTTTATTATATCTGGTTGGTTTAATCTTCCTGGGTAATTAAGCAATTTTAATCTTTCAATCTCTTTTTCTTTATATGAAAAATTGAATAGCTTTATTATCATTATTTTTTTTAATATTCTTGAGGCAGCAAATAAGCCAACTAGATTTGCTAAAGACGAAAACGATGTACGAATGGCTAGAGGATGTCCCCCCAATAATTTGAAACTAGGTTCTTAAATTAACATTTTTTGTATTTAATTTTCTTATTCTTTGTAAGGCATTGATTTTATTGAATGTGTTTTTTTTATAAAGTTTATGATAGCTATTTTGTTTTTTTAGGGTTTGATATGGTATTTCACTATGATTATCAATATGTGTTTTAAGAGTTTTAATCGGTAACATATATTCTTCCATGAATATAAATTAAAGAGAAATTTTTGAGGAAAAAAAAAAGAAATAGTAAAATTAAAGAACCAAGCTGGTTGACAATTCAATTTTAATAGTTTTAAAAATCAATTTCAAAATTATATCTAAGAAAACAATATATCTTATTCATGATATAAACATATTTACCATTATATATATATATATATATATATATATATATATATATAAATAATAACTTATTAAAAGAGTGCAATAAATATGTTTGCTTTTAGAATGTGTTGGGCATAAATGCCGTAGTTGCTACAAGTGGCGGTACCAAATTGCAAAAATTGTTTTTAGATTTTTAGATTTTTTTTTTTAAAAAAAAAACATTTACATAAAAAAGTCTAATGCATCTTAAATTGCAACAACGTAGACGTAGTGTAATCTAATTCTTCTTATTTTTTTAATTACTCCACTAAAAAGAATGGTCTAATGCATCTTAAATTGCAGCAATTGTATACTACACTAAAAAATAAAATAAAATAAAAGGTCTAATGCATCTTAAATTACAGCAACATATACTACCCTAAATCAAAATGTCTAATTCATCTTTAATTGCAATAACCGTATACTACACTAAAAAAAATGTCTAATGCATCTTAAATTGCAACAATATTAATACCCATCATATTTTTTCTTTTTGAATTTGCCATTAATTTTTTTACAAAATTTGTCATTATTTTAAATGTTTAGTAGTTTAGATTGTTCTTAATTATTGAATTGAGGTTTCAAATTAAATATGATTTCAATTATTGTTTTGGATAGTTTTTAATTATTAAATTTAAGGTTTTTCTATTTAAATATATGGTGATATATATACACACACACATTTTATAATACCATAATTTCACACAATTTGTATTCATTAGTTAATTTAAAAGGCAAATACTCATTTATTTTCATTATCTATTCTAATATCTAATTTTAAGTAAATTATTAAATAAAAACTATTTACATATGAACTTTGATTATGCCGTGCATTGTACAGGCATAATACTAGTCTATATATATATATATAAAACCGAAGTCTCTGCTGGCACCACATTTTTCCACGTCAGCACAATATTTAAAAAATAAAAAATAAAAATAAAAACATTATAACACCTCAAAACCCTAGCAACCTTACCCCTCTCTCAAGTTAAGAAATATAAAGCCACAGTTTCTGCAAACTCTCTCTCTCCAAACATAAATATCAAATTCAACCCCTTTAATTTCTCTTTATATTTTTTAGGCTTCTATAGAGTTATAGTGAGTTATGCTGATTTTGTTTTTTGTGTGTGTGTATAGATGGTCATAATACTCCGGTATTCCAAGAGAAGTTTGTGTTTTCGTTAATTGAAGGCCTTAAAGAGAACCGAAGCCTCTGCTGGCACCACATTTTTCCACGTCAGCACAATATTTAAAAAATAAAAAATAAAAATAAAAACATTATAACACCTCAAAACCCTAGCAACCTTACCCCTCTCTCAAGTTAAGAAATATAAAATCACAGTTTTTGCAAACTCTCTCTCTCCAAATATAAATATCAAATTCAACCCCTTTAATTTCTCTTTATATTTTTTAGGCTTCTATAGAGTTATAGTGAGTTATGCTGATTTTGTTTTTCGTGTGTGTGTATAGATGGTCATAATACTCCGGTATTCCAAGAGAAGTTTGTGTTTTCGTTAATTGAAGGCCTTAAAGAGATAAGTGTTGCAGTTTGGAACAGCAATACAAAAGACGATTTTATTGGCAGCGGAAAGTAATTACTTTGTCTCATATTTTTGTTTTTGAATTGATTTTGTGTGCTTTTTAGACCCTTTTGGATCAATTTTGTTAATTGGGTGTTTTTTTTTTTTTTTTTGATAGGGTCCAATAGAGGAAGGTTCTTTCAAAGGGTTACGACGACCGCACTTGGTGTCTGTATACTAATAGTGGGGGGTAAGTGCTATAAATTACTAACCCTTTTAAGTGTATAATCTGTTTCTAAAATTATCTATAATATTTTGTCCTCCGAAAATTTTATCTCTTTAATTTTAGTATATTGTGTTTCTTAAGCTATAGATAGATTTTCTTTGTTTCTTATTTTCAATAATAAATCATTTTATTGCAATACCGGTAATTGTTTGAGAAATCCAATATGTTCATATCTCTATAGAATAGAGAATAGTAGAAGCCAATTTTATTACAAGTTTACAACTACTTAAATTGAGTTGACTTAATTCCGTACAATTACAAAGTATAGCATGAAAGATAATGGAATTAATTGTTGTAATTTTTATTTTCTTTCCATGTTTTGAATTTCCATGTTTTTATTGTTGATGAGAAATTAAGGCTCAGTTGCACAATATGTGTAAATTCTTCAAAAAACTACTTTAAATAGTAAGTCAATGTGTCTCTTACATTTGGGTATTAGTTAGAATTATTTTCAAATGATTGTACTAATAAAAGTGAATGTGTATAAATTTTGTTTAACTATCCCGTGCATCGCACGGGTTAGCGACTAGTATATATATAAAACCGAAACCTTTGGAGTTTCCACAATTTTTCATGTCAGCACAATATTTAAATAAAATTATAATTTTATTTAAATAAATTATTTTTGTTTAGTCCAAACTTAACAAGGAATGAAACTCTATCTCTCTAACAAGTCCAACTTAAACTCAAACTCATCATTATAATTTTTTTAAAACAAAATTATTTTTCTTTAATCCAAATTTAACAAGGAGTAAAAATCTATCTCTCTAGAAAGTCTAACTTAAACTCAAATATTGATAATTTATCTTCAAATTTGCGAGATTAATCATGAACACTATTAAAAAAAGAGCAAATCCCAATATATTTTTTCTAAAGCCAAGTAGAGGTATAAGCTCTTCTTATGTTATTTTCTTCTCATCTACTTTGTAAACAAAATTATTTTATGGTGGAGTCAGCACAAAATCAAAATAAAGTTCTTATTAGGAGTAGGAGTTTTGTCTTCCTCTTTTCCGATGAATAAACTATGCACACAAGAGGAAAGGCGGTGTGCTTCTTGGCCACGTAGAGTATTTCCTTTTCCAATACTTTTATTGTTTTCGACTTTTTGGTTTTTATTTAAATTAAATTATTTGAAAAATATTGAGCCGGCCAATTAAATAGGGTTGAAAAAAATTAAAATAAAAAGGACCGCGTGAAGCATGATAGGTATTATTGTAATTTTTTTTCTTTTTTTTTTCTCTCTTTTAAGATTACAATTTTATTGTTTAAATAATTATAGAACTGATAATTTTTTTTTCATCGTTTAAAGTTTAAACCTGTTAAAATTTAAAACTTATTGTTTTATGGGTTCACGTAACTTTTTTCTTTTTCTTATATTTCTCTTTTGAATAGTCATATATTTTTTGAATTGTTTCAATAACTTATTCTCTAATTATAAATATTTTTTGGCATTTTGGAAGTTTTAACATCTGAATTTGTGTTAGTTTTTGCAATATTTTAACATGTTTAGCTAATTTCAATGACTATGCCATGTATTTCTCTTTTATATTTCTTTATTGTATAATCTATACATTTTGTTTTGTTTCAATAATTTATAGAAAGTAAATTTTATGATTCTTTAATATTTTTTAGTCTTTCAAAAGTTTTAACATTTGAATTATTCTTTTGATAGTAACACATCTTTCTCTTATATTTCTTTGTTGTGTAGTCACACACACACACACACACACACACACACATATATATATATATATTATCTTTAATTTGTAAGATTTGAATCTTTTGATTCCTTTCAATAGTTATAGCCATATGTAACTTATCTTTCTCTTATATTTCTCTATTGTTTGGTCATATATATTTTATTTTGTTTCAATAATTTCTAAGCAATTTATCATCTGATTCTTTAAATTTTTTGGTCTTTCATCAAAAGTTTTAATATCTGAAATTTTGAATAAGCCATTGCACGTTCAAGCAATGGGTTCTTCATCAAATTGTAACAAAAATTAAAGTCATACAACAGCAAATCATGCAATGGTGTAATATCTTAATCAATTTTAGATTTTATAAAATTATTTTAATCTACCTCACAAATAGGTAGATTCCCGTGCATAGCACGGGTTAGTGACTAGTTGTATATACATAAGAATTAAGTTTAAAATTACTACTAATTTTATTACAATTTCATTTAATGAGCGAAGATATCTGCTACATGCTCTTTAGTCTTGCAATATTTGAGTTAAATCTCGTAATTTTTCACGTCCTTTGAAACACTTACACTTGCCCATCATGCACCCAACCAGTTACATGCAAGTAAATGACTAAAACGGATAATTTTGTAATACATGGAAAATGGCCACAACATAAGAAAGTAAGAAATTACAAAGTACTAACTTTTGGACAATACTTGTGTCTAGTCTCCAATTCCACTAGACATGCTAGGATGCAGACACGTGTCCAAAACTATACACATGTTCACATCACAACGTGTCCAGTGGAACTGGACACTAGACACAATCTTTTCCCTTAACTTTTAAGGCTTCCATTTAATGCTTTGTTGTGTGAGACCAAATATTTCTCAAAAGTATTGAAACTAATCTCTTGAAAGAGCTATTGCAAAGATATCTGCTACTTGATCTTTAGTCATGCAATATTTGAGTTAAATCTCATAATGTTTCATGTCATTTCGAACCCTTACACTTGTCCATCATGCACCCAACCAGTTACATGCAAGTAAATGACTAAAAAGGATAAGTCTGTAATACATGGAAAATGGCCACATGCACAGGGAAGTATGAAAGTTTGTAATACTTGATCTTTAGTCATGCAATATTTGAGTTAAATCTCAAATATTGAGCCGGCCAATTACATAGGGTTGAAAAAAAATTAAAATAAAAAGGACGGCATGAAGCGTGACAGGTATTATTGTAATTTTTTTTCTTTTTTTTTTTCACTCTTTTAATATTACAATTTTATTGTTTAAATAATTATAGAATTGATCATTTTTTTTTTTCATCGGTTAAAGTTTAAACCCGTTAAAATTTAAAACTTATTGTTTTATGGGTTCACGTACTTTTTTCTTTTTCTTATATTTCTCTTTTGAATAGTCATATATTTTTTGAATTGTTTCAATAACTTATTCTTTAATTATAAATATTTTTTGGCATTTTGGAAGTTTTAACATCTGAATTTGTGTTAGTTTTTGCAATATTTTAACAAGTTTAGCTGATTTCAATGACTATACCATGTATTTTTCTTTTATATTTCTTTATTGTATAATCTATACATTTTGTTTTGTTTCAAAAACTTATAGAAAGTAAATTTTACGATTCTTTAATATTTTCTAGTCTTTCAAAAGTTTTAACATTTGAATTATTCTTTTGATAGTAACACATCTTTCTCTTATATTTCTTTGTTGTGTAGTCACACACACACACACACATAAATATATTATCTTTAATTTGTAGGATCTGAAGCTTTTGATTCCTTTCAATAGTTATAGCCATATGTAACTTATCTTTCTCTTATATTTCTCTATTATTTGGTCATATATATTTTATTTTGTTTCAATAATTTCTAAGCAATTTAACATCTGATTCTTTAAATTTTTTGGTCTTTCATCAAAAGTTTTAATATCTGAAATTTTGAATAAGCCATTGCACGTTCAAGCAATGGGTTCTTCATCAAATTGTAACACAAATTAAAGTCATACAAGAGCAAATCATGCAATGGTGTAATATCTTAATCAATTTTAGATTTTATAAAATTATTTTTATATACCTCACAAATAGGTAGATTCCCGTGCATAGCACGGGTTAGTGACTAGTTGTATATATATGAGAATAAGTTTAAAATTACTATTAATTTTATTACAATTTCATTTTATGAGCGAAGATATCTGCTACATGCTCTTTAGTCTTGCAATATTTGAGTTAAATCTCATAATTTTTCACGTCCTTTCAAACACTTACACTTGCCCATCATGCACCAAACCAGTTACATGCAAGTAATTAACTAAAAAGGATAATTTTGTAATACATGGAAAATGGCCACAACATAAGAAAGTAAGAAATTACAAAGTACTAACTTTTGGACACGACTTGTGTCTAGTATCCAATTCCACTGGACATGCTAGGATGCAGACACGTGTCCAAAACTATACACATGTTCACATCCCAACGTGTCCAGTGGAACTGGACACTAGACACAATCTTTTCCCTTAACTTTTAAGGCTTCCATTTAATGCTTTGTTGTGTGAGACCAAATATTTCTCAAAAGTATTGAAACTAATCTCTTGAAAGAGCTATTGCAAAGATATCTGCTACTTGATCTTTAGTCATGCAATATTTGAGTTAAATCTCATAATGTTTCATGTCATTTCGAACCCTTACACTTGTCCATCATGCACCCAACCAGTTACATGCAAGTAAATGACTAAAAAGGATAAGTCTGTAATACATGGAAAATGGCCACATGCACAGGGAAGTATGAAAATTTGTAATACTTGATCTTTAGTCATGCAATATTTGAGTTAAATCTCAAATATTGAGCCGGCCAATTACATAGGGTTGAAAAAAAATTAAAATAAAAAGGACGGCGTGAAGCGTGACAGGTATTATTGTAATTTTTTTTCTTTTTTTTTTCACTCTTTTAATATTACAATTTTATTGTTTAAATAATTATAGAATTGATCATTTTTTTTTCATCGGTTAAAGTTTAAACCCGTTAAAATTTAAAACTTATTGTTTTATGGGTTCACGTACTTTTTTCTTTTTCTTATATTTCTCTTTTGAATAGTCATATATTTTTTGAATTGTTTCAATAACTTATTCTTTAATTATAAATATTTTTTGGCATTTTGGAAGTTTTAACATCTGAATTTGTGTTAGTTTTTGCAATATTTTAACAAGTTTAGCTGATTTCAATGACTATACCATGTATTTTTCTTTTATATTTCTTTATTGTATAATCTATACATTTTGTTTTGTTTCAAAAACTTATAGAAAGTAAATTTTATGATTCTTTAATATTTTTTAGTCTTTCAAAAGTTTTAACATTTGAATTATTCTTTTGATAGTAACACATCTTTCTCTTATATTTCTTTGTTGTGTAGTCACACACACACACACACACACACACACACACACACACACATATATATATATATATATATATTATCTTTAATTTGTAGGATCTGAATCTTTTGATTCCTTTCAATAGTTATAGCCTTATGTAACTTATCTTTCTCTCATATTTCTCTATTGTTTTGTCATATATATTTTATTTTGTTTCAATAATTTCTAAGCAATTTATCATCTGATTCTTTAAATTTAATGGTCTTTCATCAAAAGTTTTAATATCTGAAATTTTGAATAAGCCATTGCACGTTCAAGCAATGGCTTCTTCATCAAATTGTAACACAAATTAAAGTCATACAAGAGCAAATCATGCAATGGTGTAATATCTTAATCAATTTTAGAATTTATAAAATTATTTTAATCTACCTCACAAATAGGTAGATTCCCATGCATAGCACGGGTTAGTGACTAGTTGTATATATATGAGAATTATGTTTAAAATTACTACTAATTTTATTACAATTTCATTTTATGAGCGAAGATATCTGCTACATGCTCTTTAGTCTTGCAATATTTGAGTTGAATCTCATAATTTTTCACGTCCTTTCAAACACTTACACTTGCCCATCATGCACCCAACCAGTTACATGCAAGTAAATAACTAAAAAGGATAATTTTGTAATACATGGAAAATGGCCACAACATAAGAAAGTAAGAAATTACAAAGTACTAACTTTTGGACACGACTTGTGTCTAGTGTCCAATTCCACTGGACATGCTAGGATGCAGACACATGTCCAAAACTATACACATGTTCACATCCCAACGTGTCCAGTGGAACTGGACACTGGACACAATCTTTTCCCTTAACTTTTTATGCTTCCATTTAATGCTTTGTTGTGTGAGACCAAATATTTCTCAAAAGTATTGAAACTTATCTCTTGAAAGAGCTATGGCAAAGATATCTGCTACTTGATCTTTAGTCTTGCAATATTTGAGTTAAATCTCATAATGTTTCATGTCATTTCAAACCTTTACACTTGTCCATCATGCACCCAACCAGTTACATGCAAGTAAGTGACTGAAAAGGATAAGTCTGTAATACATGGAAAATGGCCACATGCACAGGAAAGTATGAAAGTTTGTAATACTTGATCTTTAGTCATGCAATATTTGACTTAAATCTCATAATTTTCATGTTATTTCAAACCCTTACAGTTGTCCATCATGCACCCAACCAGTTACATGCATGTAAATGACTAAAAAGGATAAGTTTGCAATACATGGAAAATGGCCACATGCATAGGAAAGTATGAAATTAAAAAAGTATTAAATTTTAATGCTTCTATTTAATGCTTTGTTGTGTGAGACCCAATATTGATCTAAAGTATTGAAACTTATATTAACTCAGATACTCTGATTGTTACCTTCATTGTCATATTCAATTTTTCATATCAGCACAATATTTAAATAAAATTATAATTTTATTTAAATAAATTATTTTTGTTTAGTCCAAACTTGACAAGGAATGAAACTCTATCTCTCTAACAAGTCCAGGTTAAACTCAAACTCATCATTATCATTTTTTTAAAACAAAATTATTTTTGTTTAATCCAAATTTAACAAGTAAAACTCTATCTCTCTAACAAGTCCAACTTAAACTCACATATTGTTAATTTATCTTCAAATTTGCGAGATTAATCATGAACACTATTAAAAGCAAAGCAAACCCCAATATATTTTTTTTAAAGCCGAGTAGAGGTATAAGTTCTTCTTATGTTATTTTCTTCTCATCTACTTTGTAAAAAAAATTATTTTATGGTGGAGTCAGCACAAAATCAAAATAAAGTTCTTATTAGGAGTAGGAGTTCTGTCTTCTTCTTTTCCGATGAATAAACTATGTACACAAGAGGAAAGGCGGTGTGCTTCTTTGCCACGTAGAGTATTTCCTTTTCCAATACTTTTATTGTTTTTGACTTCTTGGTTTTTATTTAATTTAAATTATTTGAAAAATATTGAGCCAGCCAATTAAATTGGGTTTAAAAAAAATTAAAATAAAAAGGACCGCGTGAAGCGTGATAGGTATTATTGTAAATTTTTTTTCTTTTTTTTTTTTTCTCTTTTAAGATTACAATTTTATTGTTTAAATAATTATAGAATTGATAATTTTTTTTTCATCATTTAAAGTTTAAACTTGTTAAAATTTAAAACTTATTATTTTATGGGTTCACGTACTTTTTTCTTTTTCTTATATTTCTCTTTTGAATAGTCATATATTTTTTGAATTGTTTCAATAACTTATTCTTTAATTATAAATATTTTTTTGGCATTTTGGAAGTTTTAACATCTAAATTTGTGTTAGTTTTTGCAATATTTTAACATGTTTAGCTGATTTCAATGACTATACAATGTATTTTTCTTTTATATTTCTTTATTGTATAATCTATACATTTTGTTTTGTTTCAAAAATTTATAGAAAGTAAATTTTATGATTCTTTAATATTTTTTAGTCTTTCAAAAGTTTTAACATTTGAATTATTCTTTTGATAGTAACACATCTTTCTCTTATATTTCTTTGTTGTGTAGTCACACACACACACACACACACACACACACACACACATATATATATATATATATATTATCTTTAATTTGTAGGATCTGAATCTTTTGATTCCTTTCAATAGTTATAGCCATATGTAACTTATCTTTCTCTTATATTTCTCTATTGTTTGGTCATATATATTTTATTTTGTTTCAATAATTTCTAAGCAATTTATCATCTAATTCTTTAAATTTTTTGGTCTTTCATCAAAAGTTTTAATATCTGAAATTTTGAATAAGCCATTGCACGTTCAAGCAATGGCTTCTTCATCAAATTGTAACACAAATTAAAGTCATACAAGAGCAAATCATGCAATGGTGTAATATCTTAATCAATTTTAGATTTTATAAAATTATTTTAATCTACCTCACAAATTGGTAGATTCCCATGCATAGCACGGGTTAGTGACTAGTTGTATATATATGAGAATTAAGTTTAAAATTACTACTAATTTTATTACAATTTCATTTTATGAGCGAAGATATCTGCTACATGCTCTTTAGTCTTGCAATATTTGAGTTAAATCTCATAATTTTTCACGTCCTTTGAAACACTTACACTTGCCCATCATGCACCCAACCAGTTACATGCAAGTAAATGACTAAAAAGGATAATTTTGTAATACATGGAAAATGGCCACAACATAAGAAAGTAAGAAATTACAAAGTACTAACTTTTGGACACGACTTGTGTCTAGTGTCCAATTCCACTGGACATGCTAGGATGCAGATACGTGTCCAAAACTATACACATGTTCACATCCTAACATGTCCAGTGGAACTGGACACTGGACACAATCTTTTCCCTTAACTTTTAATGCTTCCATTTAATGCTTTGTTGTGTGAGACCAAATATTCCTCAGAAATATTGAAACTTATCTCTTGAAAGAGCTATGGCAAAGATATCTACTACTTGATCTTTAGTCTTGCAATATTTGAGTTAAATATCATAATGTTTCATGTCATTTTAAACCCTTACAGTTGTTCATCATGCACCCAACCAGTTACATGCAAGTAAGTGACTAAAAAGGATAAGTCTGTAATACATGGAAAATGGCCACATGCATAGGAAAGTATGAAAGTTTGTAATACTTGATCTTTAGTCATGCAATATTTGAGTTAAATCTCATAATTTTCATTTTATTTCTAACCCTTACAGTTGTCCATCATGCACCCAACCAGTTACATGCATGTAAATGACTAAAAAGGATAAGTTTGCAATACATGGAAAATGGTCACATGCATAGGAAAGTATGAAATTAAAAAAGTATTAAATTTTAATGCTTCCATTTAATGCTTTGTTGTGTGAGACCCAATATTGATCTAAAGTATTGAAACTTATATTAACACAAATACTCTGATTGTTACCTTCATTGTCAAATTTGGAGACTAGTCCCTAAAAACAATAAAAAAGTTGGTGGCAAAAACTCTATAATAGACACATTTCTATAGGTTCAAGTTGTCCTCCATCCTTCACTCAATCTTACCTTTGCGTATTATTCTCTCCATCGAGGAAATTTTATTATTAAGATGGTGATGTCTCAGGGAAGAGGTAATGCAATTGTTGTCTTAGTTCTGCTAATGGGTATGCTCTTTCACTGTGGTAATGTTTGGGCAGTAACCTATACAGTTGGAGATGCTGGTGGATGGGCTTTCAATGTTGTGGGTTGGCCTAATGGAAAGACCTTTAGGGCTGGTGATGTACTCGATAAATATAAATCATTATTATTTTTTTATCATAATTTTTTTTAATATTACAACTAAAGGTATTAATTTTTTTCACATCCAACAATGTCTACAATCCTCTATCATATCGTTTGACGATTCTCCATTATGGTTTATTATTTTTCTTGTTTTCTTGTTACAGTGTTCAACTACAACCCAACATCGCACAATGTGGTTGGTGTAGGCAAACATGGTTACGATACATGCACAGCAGCAGGACAAAAATTTCAAACTGGAAGAGATAAAATCAAGCTTGTGAAAGGATTTAACTATTTCATTTGCGGTTTTCCTGGGCATTGTGCAAGTAACATGAAAATAGCTGTTAACGCAATTTAATCTGAAACCAAAAGTTCTTGGATTTTTATACATCTGTTTTGTCAAGATGTAATGGAATTATTAATAAAAGTCATTTCTGATATGCTTTGAGTACATGAAATTGCGTTGGTTTATGAATTACTTTTGCACTTTCATTTCGAGTTTTGCTTTTGCTTTTACTATGATGAATGGTAAGTGAAAAGAAATTACTCGACCGGTGTTAAATGTAAGTAGCTACCTTTCTCCTAATACAATGCATTGATGAAGGAAAATGTTAAAATACTACGAACTCTATTACCAATTCATTTGATGAGCAAAAATTCGCTAAACCCGGCAGATTAAGTTGGCCTTGGAATGTGGGTTCCAGTTAGCCCAATTGGTAAAGTCTCTGATGGATAAATAAGAAATCTGAAATTTAATTCTCGTCTACACACCAAAAACCCATCGGTGTCTTGATCTAATGATAAAGAGCATAATCATCAAAATCAGACCTTCACTGATTGAAACTCTATAAAATGAAATAAAATAAAATAAAATTGGCCTTGGAATATGGGCCCCAATGATTTTGATGTGTTTTTTTTTTAATCTTTTACTTGTATAGATATTTTTTTTAAGTGGATGATAACTATTTTTTCATAAAAAGAGAGAGAGAAATGGGCAAAAATATTATGTCTTTTCCTGCGTCATTCAAATTGATTCAAGACTTCTCTAAGTAGATGAATATATTTTTCAAACATAAATGGTATCCATACACTTGTCCATCATGCACCCAATTACATGAAAATAAATGACTAAAAAGGACATAAGTTTGTTATACATGGAAAATAACCACATGCATGGGAAACTATAAAGGTATTAACTTTTAATGCTTCCATTTAATGCTTTGTTGTGTGGGATTAATATTTCTCTATAGTGGTGAAACTTATCTCTTGGAATAGCTATGGCAAAGATATCTACTACTTGCTCTTTAGTCTTGCAATATTTGAGTTAAATTTCATCATTTTTCATGTCATTTCAAACCCTTACACTTGTCCATCATGCACCCAACCAGTTACATGCAAGTAAATGACTAAAAATGATAAGTTCATAATATGTGGAAAATGGATATATGCATAGGAAAGTATGAAATTAAAAAGTACTAAATTTTAATGCTTCCATTTAATGCTTTGTTGTATGAGACCCAACATTTCTCTAAAGTATTGAAATTTATACCTTGGAAGAGCTATGGTGAACATATCAACTACCTGATCTTTGATCTTGCAATATTTGAGTTAAATCTCACATTTTTTTTCTCGTCATTTCTAACGAAGTAATACTTGATGGCATAAAAATGGTAGATTTGACTCAAATATTGCAAGATCGAAGATCAAGTAGCAGATATGTTCACCATAGCTCTTCCAAGAGATAAGTTTCAATACTTTATAGAAATATTAGGTCTCACACAACAAAGTGTTAAATGGAAGCATTAAAATTTAATACTTTTTTTAATTTCATACTTTCCTATGCATGTTGCCATTTTCCATGTATTACAAACTTATCCTTTTTAGTCATTTATTTGTATGTAACTAATTGTGTGCATGATGGACAAGTGTAAGGGTTTCAAACTCAAATATTGACTAGATCTTTGGCATAACAAGGTAGCTTTGTTGTCACACAAAATTGAAGCAACTTCTTCCTGGTTCTCATCAACATCTTCTAAAACTCTCCTTAGTTGTATTGGTTTTGAAGTTACCAATGATGTTGAAACATATTTGGCCTCTACAATACACTGTATGATCATTTGTTACTTCTTTGATACCCATAAACATACTTCAAAACCAAGAGAAAAAGCAAATCTAAAACCAATTTAGGTAATTGCTCACTAGATGACAATAACTTTATCCAGAAGTGTCAGCTAGTTGAGTTAGATAGCTTCTAACCATATATATTGGTAGTGCCTTGAGTACCTCTACCGCAGTAGATTACAACAATAGAACCTGGGTTAGACTAATAAGTTGAAAAAAAAAAAAAAAAAAAAAAAAAAAAAAAAAGGAAATGATTACACGTTTACTCATCAACCTTTATCCCATATTTTAAAGTAGTCCCAAATCCCATTCATTTGAAATGTTTTATTTTAGTTCTTATACTTTAATTTGTGTCAAAATGGTCTTTCTCATCAATCCTTGTTTTGATCTGAATTGAGATTTTTTCAATGAAATTTCAAAGATTTTGATACCAACAAAGGAAGGAAAGATTAGTTATTTAAATACTTAATTGGTTTCTTTTATGTTTGTTTGGAGATAGAGGAAACCCAATTAACAATTAATGGTAGGGACTTTTCTAATACAAACTTAAAATATAAGAACTAAAATAAAATATTTCAGAAAATGGGGACCATTTTGAAACATAAAGTAAGTATTAAGGACTAGATATGTAATTTTGTAACGACAATTATTTTTAATATTCTTGTTAAAAATTTTGTTACAAAACTTTCCTACTAATTGTGCATATTAATGATGAATTTTGTTAAGTTATGGTTTTTCACATAACATTTAAGTTGGCTTTATTCCATGACAAAAAAGTGTAGTAATTGCATTAATTTATTTCCTTGTATTTTGTGGGATTTATTTGTACTAGGTTTAGCATTAAGTTGGTGAAGATTACTCAAGACAGTGAAGTTCGCAACTTGCTTACGACTGACTCATGAGTGGACGACCCGTAAAAGGTCACATGAAAAGCACATGCTGAAAGTTGAAGAGTCAAGTACCAAACTATATTTCATGAGTTACTTCGCGACTTGGCGAACCCGTGAGTGACCTGTGAAACTCTCTGCTTGGATGATTTTAAGTGTGACTCTTATACCCTTCATCCATATTATATATACCCTCATTACCAACAAAATTGTAAAGAGGTTATTCAAAAGAAAACCCAAGAAAGGTTTCTATAACACCCACATTTTAAAGTGAAAGCTACTCATCCTCAATAGGGAAATCCTTTGTAGTATCTTTTCCTTCCCCTCTTCCATTGTTATACCTTAAGAGTAGATTTGTACCCAAACACAACTCAC
>JAPQVW010000375.1:0-30555 GCA_028535905.1 Quercus berberidifolia | reverse complement strand
GCCATAAAGAAGGAAACATTGACTCGCGGTGACGGGATACCAATAAGTCGGTTTGTTTTGCGGTGAGACTTGATGCACTGTTTAATCTTTACTGTGGCACATGTAATGGAAATTCATAATTTAAAATATTTTGAATTTAGAATTTGTCTTTTTTTGGGTAAGTAGGCTTTGCTAGCTTTTTTGACGTTATTGATTTTGAACTTTACTGTGGCATATTCGTTTTAAATTCTTAATTTAAAAATTTTGTAATAAGCTTTTGTTTAGTAAAGTTAACTTTATAAGCTTTTAGACTTTGCTGTTTTAGAACTCTATTGTAGCACAAGACTAAAAATATTTTAGGCCAGCAGTGTTAGTTTTATTTCTTCGAGAGACTTTTCCGTTCCCATGTTGTTTTTGTCGTAATATCATGCAAATAATGATGAAGAAAGAAGATTTTTTTTTTACCTTTTTAAGAGATGTAGGTACATACAAACAATAATTATAATAAATATAAAATTAAAAAAAAAAAGAAAACAAAAGGAACAAATGTAAAATAATGAATCCTACACAGACATTAAGTAGGTACAATTTGGGTAAGCCTGTGATAACATAATTTTGGGTCGAATTAATATAGCTTATGCCTACAGAGTTTACAATAATATTTAGATAGGTAAAGGCTTTGACTCCGAGAAGGTCAACCTATTACTGAGATTAATGTTTTGGACCCACACTAGGTCACCTTACCTATCATATACTATGGTACATGGTCGGACTGGGCCGAAAGGGCTCCTAAGCCGGGGGGCCCGGGATGGGATAGTGGTAGTTGGATCAGCGCAGGCACTTGATCAGCTTATTAGCTTATTGTGCGCCTTTGATAACTGTTTTGGCAAAATAAGTAGATATCTTATAATTTTAAAATTGGCTTTTGTTGTATCATATTAACACGTATTTCAATTAAAACTAAATAAAGTACCTAGCTCTCAGGGTAGCTAAAACAACGGCGAGCAGAGCGAGCCGTGAAAATTTTTGTGACTGTATCCGGGCCCGAGTCTGCGCGTGCTTGTGGCGGGAACTGCAAGCCAGACCCGTGGGGGGGTCCCACACAGGCTGGGGGCCGGCTACCAATCGCCATCCCGACTATATGGCCAGTCCGACCCTGCTATGGTATAAGTATAGGGTAACCTGAGCCGAGTAAAATACTAACTGTAATAATCTTATTGTATGTAACCTCAAGAGAGGTCACACATCATAAAGCTTTATTATATTACACACTAGCGATCCGCCCCGGCTTGTGTGAAATAGTGAAGATATTTTCAAATCGGTCCAGTAGCTTCGGAGCCTATTCAATGCAAACAAACAAACCAACAAATCTTTCCTCTTTATAATATTAGTATAGATCAGTAGGCCAAGCACAGCGATTGTTCTCTAGGGTAGAATAGACAAAAAACGGTACAAGTTTTCAAAAAATTCTTAAGAAATAGTTGAGCTCTATGTAGTTTGCTGCAAACAATATAGCTAATGATCCAAATGAATACCAATCGAAAGCGTCTTCAAGACGCTGGCTGAATTATCCCAGTATAAGACAATAAATGCTGAACCATTCACACAGCTTCATCTAGCCTTTGAGCTAGATGAAGCTGTGTGAATGGTGGCATAGCGAAAGCAAGCGAACGGGTTCGGGTTCGGGATCGGGTTCGCTTGCCTTCGCTTTGACGTTCACAAAGAGCGCACAAATATTTGTTCCGGGCGGGAATCGAACCCGCGATCTTCCGCGTCGCAGGCAGACCTTCGCCCGCTGCGCTGCGGTTGTCAACACTGGTTCGTTCACGTTCGTTCGATGGCCTTCGCTCGCTCTCGTTCGCTTGGTCTGTACCCACCATCAGAATGACACATTTTGACATTTTATCTTTGATAAAAAAAAAACACAAGTGGACGCGTGTCAAGTGTCAAGGTTGAAACCATTATATCAAGCTTTCCGTGCAAATAGCAACGCACGCTCTATCTAGAGTTTCTTTCATCTATGGACGATTCTACGACGATTCCACTATCATAGAAAGCGATTGGTTAGCAGAGTTCGGCCCCATAGCTTGTTGGTTATGGGTACTAAATGACTGATACATTTAAAAAAAATAGAATGCTGTGACATTATGTGCCCATGGCAGCAACCAACGCTGCAGTTATTTATCCCGGCGAGATTAACAGTGATTTTGTATCAAGTTTATTAGAAAATAGTTATATTAAGAAGTTTGTATGACCATTCGGTATGAAGTTTATTAGATACTAGTCTTCTGCCTGTGGCTTTGCTCTCGTGGTACTTGGACAGAATGTAGCCGATATCATCATCATCAGCCTATATTAGTCCATTGAACACTGAATAATCAAAAAGTACAGAACACAAAATAAATACAGATAATGTACAATGGGCGGCCTTATCATCGTTAAAAGCAATTTCCAGTAGGCAACGTTAGGATGGACAAGAAGTGATCGAAAAAGTGTGGACGGTGGCGTATAAACCGAAATTATGTAATTTTATTGTTTTGAAAAAACAAGAAGTGATCGAAAAAGTGTGGACGGTGGCGTATAAACCGAAATTATGTAATTTTATTGTTTTGAAAAAACTAGTTATTAGTTAATTTTTACAATGTTTTTTTTAAGTTTTGCGGGACTAATATCTACTATTCCCTCGGTAATCAAATTTTTATGACTTCATTGTGGGATCATTTATTATGCAGGCCCGAGGGATTAATATTTGTCTCGCAAAACTTAAATAAGCCAGCCAAGTGGGAGACGACTCGCACACGAAGGGTTCCGTACCGTCGTCCAAAACTTTTACGCAAAAAATCCCTAAATAAACCTGTTCGCTGGATCGAAAAAAAAGAAAAAAGCAAACATGACCCGGTCACCCATCCAAGTACTGACCGCGCCCAACGTGGCTTGACGTTGCCCCATTAATTATTAAATTTATTTTATTTTCGTTATTTATTGTTATTGCGACAATAGTTATACATACCCTGTCAAAATTGCAAATGTCTCCCTGTGACGGTTCAAGGGATACAGCCTTGACAAACTTAGGGTAGAAATAGTCAAAAAAAAATCACGTTATTTGTATGAGAGCCCCATTGAATTTTAATATTTAATTTGTATTTATTATTTGTTGTTATAATAATAAAATATATTCAAAGAAACTCTTAAATACATGAGAATGAAACGAATAAGTTGGATTCTTAATTTACAGTAAAACTAGATCTATCACTATTTTAACTAGGTTTAATTTCACTACATACTATAACATACTAACATACTAAAACAAAGTCGCCTCCCCGCTGTCTGTCCCTACAGATATTTAAGCATACTTAGGGAAGTATGCTTAAATTTTTAAAACTACGCAACGGATTTTGATGCGGGTTTTTTTTTTTAATAGATAAAGTGATTCAAGAGAAAGGTTTATATGTATAATAAATGCATAATATATTAGAGAAACACTGATCATTTTAGAGGTTTCTTATGTGATGTCGTAAATTAACACATTTTTTTGCGCTTACATTGCAAACGCTGGCTGAACCCTACGAGATAGATCAAAATAATATACAACAGTATTATACACCTTAAAAAGGTCTGCAAAAAAGTCAGGGATGGTATGTGTCTATCTCTTAGGGATAATCCACAATAAAGATTTTTTATCCTTTACTTTTTACGAGAAATAATGGCTTATTTACGAAGCGATTTTAAGCAATACAGCATTAATACGTATCCAATTAAGTACCTTAAATTTATTGTACGTTTGTTGTAGATCAATATGGCCCTTTACAACATGTAATTTAAATGAATATTTTCGGAGATATTACAGATTTAAAATGCAGGGACATAGCGGTTGCGGCGGTACCGGCCGGGGAGCCGCGCCGGCGGCGGCTTGCTTATAAAGTATCAGCATTGCACCCGTGCGAAGCCGGGGCGGGTCGCTAGTTTATGTATATAAATCAAATCAAATTGATAATTTGTAATATCTTCTCTGTATTATGTTATAACGGCAAGAGACACCCTTCGGGTACAGAACCCTAAAAATGATGTAAAATTAATTCGAGGTCGGTTTTTCGTTTTTTCAAAACAATTAAATTAAAACTTTAGGAATCTACTATCAACGGTAAAGAATTCTGTCCTGTTTTAATTTTCTTCGAAGGAATTTTTTTTATTTTCTCTTGGTAAAATATGTGACCTAGTTATTTCGAAACATATTTTTCAGAACAACGCGCTCCATTATTATAAATTATGAGCAGAGGGGCAGACTTTTTGTCTTGGTTCATTTCTTACAAGGATATACTGGGTTTTTCGCTGTAAACGCAATAAGTAGTGTGATTTTCTGTGTGTATTATTGTATTTTTTATGTGTGTTTAGATGATTTATTTTACTACTAGCTGCTGCCTGCGACTACGCACACCCTTATCCAGGATAAAAAGTATGCCTATGTTTGTTTCCAGGGTTAGGGCTACATCTATGCAAAATTTCAGCTCAATCGGTTCAGTAGTTAGGGCATGAAGAGGCCACAAATATCCATCCATCCATCTATCCATCCATCCATCCATCCAAACTTTCGCATTTATAATATTAGTGTGATTGAGGCCGTCGGTTGAATAAAGGTCGCCCTTTCACTTTTTTTCTAACAAAACCGTTTTTTTGGTCATACTGAACTATCAGAAAAAAGACAGCTAACCTTTAGTAAATAGTTTTCACCTCTCTCACTCCAAAACGATGACTTTGCTGCTCAAAAACAGTGAGCAAAATCGGTTTTTGCTCACATGTGGAATAATAGATATTATTCAATAAGTTGAAAAAAAGTAATTTGCATTTAGAGTACTCAAATACTGTTGTATTTCAATGGTATAATAGGTTATTGACACTCTATGGTCGGCACCGAAAAAAAGAAAAAACTACGTGATCTGCACCAGGGTAGGTCAACTTTCTCACTGAAAGCGCCATGTTATTTGTACCTTGACAACTTCGCTTGTTCTTTCATTCCTCTTCATTAATCTCCCAAAGAAAATGGTTCTGATTTCGCCAATTTTAAGTTGTCGCTAACGTTTGAGCAATGACGATTGTAGAAATCGAATCGCTTTGTAGCGAATGCCCGTTGGCTAGGCTTTCAGGAAGCTCGCTCGTTCTGTACCTAGATGTCAATGATGTTTCCATATTATTTTCGTAACATAAAAATTTACTATTGTATATTTTGCCTCTCCGCTGCCGTGACTCACCTATTGCATACAATAGCAAAGCTCGCGCGGGCCTGCGTCTTTATCTATAGTATGACTAGTGCTCCGTCACTCGCGCTCAGTTTTGAGTTATTTACCTACAGTTTTCGCGCCCCCCCCGAGGCGGCGCTTTCTTGTTTTTTGTAGCCTTTCAAATAACTAAAGGAGTTTAGAATACGCCGCCTCGCTCACAGCGACCAGAGCATTATGAACATTATTTCCACCCGTCTAAAGCTCAAAATTGATTGGTAAAATTGAGTAAGTGAGGTATCTGTTACGAAGTAACATTACCTAATCTGTGACTTCAAGTAACTTCCAACAATAATACAAAACAATAAAACTTTTAAAACTATCATGGTTATAAACACTTAAGTCAATAAACACCCAAACAACCACCAACAACAAAAGAAAATTCGATAACAAACCCGCCATTTTATATTCTAAATTTTCCGCGCCGCGCCGTCATGCCCTTCGCTGCCAAAAAACGGTACCTACACCGTTATAGAGCCTGCAATGATGGCCCATTTCATTAGTTAATTCTAAAATCGATACTAACTAAGTATACCCAATAGGAATATTTTTACTAGACTGGGTATTTTAGGCGAACTGTAGGTCTTAATGGACATGAAGATTTTAAGCTCTGCAGTCAGTAATGTTGTGCCCGAGTAGCACAACATTACTGACTGCAGAGCTTAAAATCTTCTGTTCACTGTAATTTTTGCTCTAATTAACTGTAATTAGGGCACAATTTACAGTGAACATTATCAGCCTATTCTAGTCATATAGATACATACCATGAATTATGGTGTTTTGAGTTTTCTATACTAATATCATAAAGAGGAAAGATTTTATTGTTTGTTTGAACTGAATAGGCTCCAAAACTACTGGACCGATTTGAAAGATTCATTTACCGTTGGGAAGTTACATTACTCGGAATATAGGCTATACAAGGGGACGCGCCCTGGCTTCGCACGGCTATATCTTATGCATTTTCTAAATTGCACCCGTGCAAAGCCGGGGCGGCACAGTAGCATCGGCCATGTATCAAGGAATAACTGAAGCACTTGAATCAGAATCAGCGAATAAGGTGCAATTTCTGATTCTATTATCTTCAATTTGACAGCAAAGGAGTGAAAAATATTTCTCCAGCTTAGTTTCGAGTTATTCCGCATTCGTCTCACTGGTTTCGGCCCAAACTAGTCCGAATTCGGAAAATCAAATTCAATGCCGATTTAATTCCAGATTCGTCCCATTTTAAGATTTCTATCAGAAAAGTAGTCAAAATACTGTCATCCAAACACTTCCCGTGCAAGTAACTATATGTATATCAATAATTGTAAATTAAGACAATCTACCGATCGTTTTCCGTAGATTTTTTTTAATTAAGTTTATCTCACGTATAGTACCAGGAAAATAGATAAGCCGAGGATATTAAGGTGCTTAACACTAGTATTTTGATTAATTAAAATTAATATTGAACAGCATTTATCTCACTCAAAGTACCAGGAGAATGGAAGTTTTCTACAAAAGCCAGAGTGCCTTCTACTTCTACCAAACCAATAGATATTCTACTGTAGCTAATGTAGCTATGTATAATAAAGGTACTTGTACACAGGAAGTAACACTGAAATTTAATTCTCATGTGAGTAAAACAGACTTCGGCTTGCTCTTTATTAGGCGACGCTTCATAAGACAGTGGTGCTGCTTTCAATTTAATTTACCAGCGTGCCCAATTAACGTATTCCAAAAATAGATTACCGATATAGCAAAAAACGAGGGCGTTTAGTCCGCATATTAAATAATCTTATCAAAGTACATTAAGAATGGTTCGACAATTTGGACCCATAGATGACATGAATTAAATTTCTCTGCTGCTACAAAAATGTTATGAAAGAATACTAAGATGAAATAATATTGAATTATATGAAAACCATCGAATATAAAACTTTTTAAACTTTCGCGATTTGTTAACATATTAATGAATATTTATCGGGTATTTATCACGTACCTTGTTTTTATTTCCCCAACGTTTCCATCGCTGTACGCGATAAATACCCGATAAATATTCATCAATCGAATATAATCAAATTGTAACGGATCTCTTCACTGTGACGCCCTTGCCGATTTATTTAGCACATGCTAAGTTTATTAAGGCAATTTTTAAAGTAGCATCACATAATACAGAGCCTTATAAAGTGGTGTAATTTTTGTAAGTAGCATCACTTTCCTCAGCGGTGAGCTTTATAAAGTAGGGTAATTTGGTAGGGCTGGTTACAAAGGCTTACCTTGCCCTTAGGCTGAATCCGTTTTGGGAAATTTAAATTTGAGCACATGAGAAGATACTCGTTTTTAGGGTTCTATATCCTAATGGGTCCTAATGGGTAATGCGGACCCTATAGCTAAGGTTACGTCGTCTGTCTATCCTTCACAGGTCTTTATCTCCAACTTTTCAGAGAATACGTGTACCACTTTGGTCATTACCACTACAAATGTTAATCATTGTGTATAATTAATGTGATGCGTTGTCGGACTCGCGCACTAAATCCGCATCATGCGATACGGAACCTTAAGTGCGCGAGTCTGACAATTACACATTACAGATAGGGAGAAGTTCCTTTGGCAACCTTTGGGTGCGGAACTCTAAAAACTTACTGTAGTTAAATCACAATGGAATTGTCTCGTTCAGATTTAACCTTCTTCTACGGCCAAACCCAAAGTCTACAGCTGTGTATAGGAAAAAAACACAATGAAATCACGTCCAACAAAACCACAAAATAAACCCCTCGCAAAACATTTTATACATAAGAAGATATTTGACCCACAACAAATCCTAAGTACAAAAGCGCAATTTCATTCTAATCCGTACAAAGAAGGCAATATCAGGAAGAAATGCCATTAAATGTTTTATTGCTTCAGATAAAGAGGAAAAATATTCAAAAAGGTTTTTTATGTTGTACATTTTATTGGGCCTTCGGAATCAAATCAACAGGGTGGGCTGGTCTGAGGAAGGGGCGAGTGCATATTGGAACGTATTTTAGGGTTTTGAGGGTCTGGTTTCCGATTTGGTACCATAAAGGCGGAATATTAAGGTCCGGTCACATGTTCACCGAGTGATGGCAAGCCCAGGATTGGAACCAAACTTGAAACTTTGGTCCTTATTTTTTGTGACACCATATATATAGTAATAAACATGCATATACTCATCTGCCCGCGGCTTCGCACGCGACTTTATATTTGGAACTACGTGTTTGCAAAATTGTATGCCCTATCATTACATTTAGCAGTTTTGGCGTAAAGAGTAACAAACCACCATCAATCTTTCGCATTGATAATATAAGTATGAAATATATGGGTGAAAATACATTTTATTTTATTTATTTTTTATTTAGTAACAATTCCGCGCAAAACCTTCTCTGAGGGCGGGCGGTGCATGCGGACTACATTTTGTTAGATCTTATCAGCGAGCAAGCAAGCATGCAAGGTTTCGTGATATCCCGTTCGTCCCACCAGCTTCGTCCCACTAGTGGGACGAATGGGATTTTCATTTTTTTTTTTTACAAAATTATATCCCGTTCGTCCCACCCGTCGACATTGGAGCATATTAGTGGGACGAACGGGATATAATTTTAATTCAACCTATTATTTTCCCATTCGTCCCACCATTACGTTTAGGCTATGAATGCCAGCCAGCTAGCCAGCCTTTCCATTTGTATGCCTTTGCGGCTTCAATGAGTCGTCTTCATAGAGTTAGACGGTTGATGTGACAATGTATGTCTCTACCTAGAACGGGTGATTTTGGTAGTACCAGGATGTTTTCTTTTGTTTTTGACATTACCCTTTGACGTACCGGTTGTGCCTGTTACCTGCACATGAAACAAAAATATTCCCACGAAGTTTTATGACCACCCGTCACGTGAGAGGGTACACATTTTTTGCATCTTTGATTCTTTAGTATTGTGACATTTAAATGGTTAGTGAAAAATAGTGTGATTGCAATGACTCAAGTAGTTAGTGGAAGCTCTAAACCGAGTTTTAAAATATATACGTTGGTAAAGTGGCACCGTGTTCGTAAGCACCGGCCACCAATATAAAAAAAAAGTGTACATATCTGGAGCTACTATACGGGAATGCCACTTGCGAAAGACAAATACGAGTACGTGACCCAGTTCCATAATAATACAACTAAGTGAATTATGTTTAAGCTTTTAACTTTCCTGATGACCTCAGTGGCGTGGTGGGAACTGGGACTCGTACTCGTATTTGTCTTTCGCAAGTGGCATTTCCGTATAGTAGGTCCAGATTTGTACACTTTTTTTTAATATTGGTGGCCGGTGCTTACGAACACGGTGCCACTTTTCCAACGTATATATTTTAAAATTCGGTCTAGAGCTTCCACCAGCTACTTGTGTCATTGCAATTACCCTATTTTTCACTAACCATTTAGACGTCACAATACTAAAGATGCAAAAAATGTGTCAAAAGTTTTCCCGAAATATGCCACTAACAAGATTAGTAAAACAGTGTTAGTAAAACAATGACGTTACAGAGGTTGAAATACCCGATAAATTTCAATCTTTTTTGACGGATTTTATCGAAGGCAACACTCGACTAATAGTTTTCTGCAATGAAACTGCTAAAGAAAGATGTTACATCTCAAGAGCTTTTATGGAGATGGTACAATTAAAAAGCTGTCCGTCTCCATTTGAGCAATTATATCGGTACAGTACACGGCGTTCTAGGAAGTACAGAAAGTAACATTTCTTTTGCCCGGTTATTTGACGCATTGATGTCTGTAGGAATCGCGGCTAGCTCTTCCCGGGATGCTGATATAAAAGATAGTCGAGTATATGGAACAATAGCTATATTGTATAAAACTACGACTATTTATGCTAAATATGAGTGCGGTTTGAATGGTTGCTGCTGATGCACTGACCTACGTAGGCGCCCGGTCCGCGCTCGCGGCACGAGTAACCTACTTAGGTCAAACTGCTGATGATGCTGAATACCTCCGTGATCGATGTATCGAACATACTCCCGAGGGCGAGGTACGAGATGAGAATGAGATGAGGCGCTACAATTGAGGGGTTAGTATTACATAGATGATCAATGTTTTGCTTAGGCTAAGTGAGTGTTAGGACAATGTTTAATGTTTCGTAATCTAAGTGATTGCTGCTGGAGGCTTCATTACAAAACTAATCCCTATTCTATAGTAAAAACTGATTGTCTGCTGGATTGCTGCTTGCTGATGGGCGAAGTTATTGTGTCTATATCACGTAAATTAGACCACCGCACGGTCCCACTGCTACCATGCCCTAGCTCGGGCATGGATTGCTTATGCGCACTAACACTCGCGCTGCTGGAGGACGCCTCCCTCGGCGGGAAGGGCGCGGGGGGCGGCAGGGGCGCGGGGTCGCGCTCCGGCACCGGCTCCGCGGCGCGCGCGGAGGATGCGCTGACGGCTCGCCTGCTTCGCCTCCACAGGAATGCCAGGAACGCTGCGACGCCTGCTGCTAATACGCTGTACGATATTGCGTATTGGTGAATATCGTGCGTTGTTAAGGTCACCTCCTGTTGTGCTGCTTCCTTCATCGCGCTGATTTGCTCGCCGAGCTGCTGTAGCGAGGCGTTGAGATGATGATCTTGAGTTGGTTCGATGAACGGTAATGTAACGTTGAAGGTGTGATGCTGTATCGGAGCTATGTTAGTAAGTACTAAGTCCGATTTGAGATTGAGCGTACTTTGTTGTTGATAAGAATATAGAGTGACGTCACGCCCCTTTGCTGTGCATTGTTTTGTTAGGTGAATGAGCCCGGCCTTGCTGACTTGGCGGACTCGAGTTTCACGGTCACATATGATTGTGAGCGAGTAGTTATCACATGCGAAATATAAATAGAACGATGGGTCGTGTAATTGAACCCATTTATTCTGGCAGCTTTCTCTCTTGATTTTGCAGGTGTCCATCTTTTCCGTTTGACAAAACTTTTCTTCTGGACCCAAATGCTTTATAGGAACTTGTAGCTGGCAGATGTATGCTTCATCTTGATATTCACAGCCTTGAAGATCCACGACAGTAACCGGTAGATATGAGTCCCTCATCAGATTAGTTGCTATGTAATCTGTGACTAGATTGATGCTGATCATGTCACTGCTGATTTGAAGAGGTACTGGTATCAAGTGGTATAGTTGGAAGCTGTCTCTGCTGATTAAAGGTAAGGTGATTTCGAATATGACGTAGTCTCTGCTCATTCGCGCTTTAATCTTTAATAATTGATAAATTTTATATAAATTTGATTGTATATTGTCTATAGGTAAAGTTAGCTCTTTAGATATTTGGCTTGAGACTATTTGAAGTTCATCGCTAAGCTGCTTTGGTGTTAACAGATGTAGATTTATCTTGCCATGATAAATATCTGTCAGGGTGTCGAGGATTGTATCCTGGATACGCTTCAAGTTTTGGACCATATTTGTGGTCGCCATTGCTGCTAGAGTAAACTCTTGTAGAGTAGACATACTTTCATACTCTTTCTGTAGCTGTTTGGTTGATTGAGTTATGTAGTTCAAATGTCTATTCAAAAGTTTATGCTGGGATTCTATTGCTTGTTCTGTTCGCTTTAGAACGTTATATTCTGCTTCCACCACAGACGTCTGGTTCTTCCAAAGTTGCAGCAGGTGCTTCTCGTTGCTGTTTACGAGTTCAATGTCTTGCTGATATTTCTCCGCAAAGCTTTGGTCTAGTACTCCAAACAGTGTGTTTGCTATAGAGCCTACTGCGTTGATAAGGCCGCGTCGGGTTCTTGACCGCTCGCCGAAATGCTGATTTAGCAACAGCTGATTGTAGTACTGTAGCTCGCTGTAATCGTGTTTTACTTGTAATAGAATCATGTTACAATGGCTCGCTTCTTTAACCTTATCACATGTTTGCTCTAAATATTTTGTAAATGAATTAACTGCTTTATCTCCTTGCCAGTAAGGTCGCATGTCATAATAAGATACGATTTTCCACTGGTCACGGATTAATTGCATTTTACCTACTGGGTCGTAGTATAACGACTGGTCGCTAGTGAATTGAGTTACATTGACCGATACGCTGGAGCAAATGATACTCATAAAAAAGATCCATGAAAATGCAACGTTAATAAATTTAGGACGCTGTTTTGTACCTAATTGACTGCTATATTTTGCTAAATGCGCTACATTTTGCTTGCTTACGTTATCTTCCGCTTGTACTACTTCGTTTCGTTCTATAGGTAAAATTGATAATTTTATTATAGGACGCTTTATAATGCCGCTTTTAGTTTTAAGAGACACTACTCTAACAAAACCATCATTTCCTTTGTGCACTTCTATCACTCTTCCAACAGGGAACATCCCCGATGAGAAGTTGTCATCGTGAATAGTCACCATGTCACCGACTTCAATGTTTCTTTTTGATTTTAGCCACTTACTGCGGACAGATAACTGACTGAGATACTCCGCTTTCCATCTCTTCCACAGATCTTGAAAAATCTTGTTTGTTAGGTGCCATCGGGTCCTAGCGTCATTGACTGTTTCTATAACTGTCAGGCCCGCGTTGCTGGTTAGAAAGTGTGATGGCGTAAGGAAGTCAATGTCATCTATGTCTTCAGATATCGGACACAGCGGCCTCGAATTAAGGCTTGCCTCGATTTGCGCCAACACAGTGCTGTATTCTTCAAAGGTTAACGCTTGTTCACCTACAACTCTTTTCAGATGCTGCTTTAAGCTTCGGATGGATCGCTCCCAGATCCCTCCTGCACTTGGCCAAGAAGGACAGTTCCAGTGCCATTCTATGTTCATCTCCGCTACTTCTCGATGAAATGACTCCTTGAAAACTTCCTCTAGCTGCTGATATTCTTCTTGAATGACCTTGTTTGCGCCTACAAAGTTAGTTCCGTTGTCGGAGTACATATGCTTAGGTGCTCCCCGTCGTGCTGCCATTCTCCTCAATGCTGCTATGAAGGAGGCGCTGCTCAAATCGGAAACCAACTCTATATGAACCGCTTTTGTAACCATACAGATAAATAACGCTACGTAGCCTTTGGTTGTTTTTATTCCTCGTCCTTTGTTAGCTTTGACTGGAATAAAACCTGTTAAATCTACCCCTGTGTGATAGAACGCTGGTGCTGGATTGGTTCTAAAATCAGGATATTCGCCCATTATCTGTTGTGATTTAATAGGCTCTTGCTTTCTGCAGGTGACACACATAAGAAGCTGTTTTTTGACTGCGCGGTTGCCTTTGACTATCCAGTACCTTTGTCTAAGAAAGGACATGGTAAGCCGAGGACCACCGTGGAAAGTGAGCTCGTGGGCTTGCTGGATGAGAAGCTCAGTTAATCTACTGCTGTATGGAATGATAGTCGGAAATTTCATTTCTACGCTGAGGTTAGCATTGCTGAGTCTCCCTTTTACTCTTAAAATGCCGGTTTCGTCCATATATGGATTTAAGTTGGCTAACTTGCTGTCAGATTTGACCTTGCTGTTATGTAATAGGCATTCTATGTCGTAATTAAACTCTTTGCGCTGTACCTGTTTTATAATAATTAATTTTGCTGCTCTAAGTTCGTGTAACGTGAGATACTTCGGCCGCCTTTGTTTACTAACAATAGGGGTCAACACCCGTCGTATCCACGCCAAAATCCGTGTAATTTTACTAAATGAGCTGTGACGATTAAGTAAGTCTTCGATGATGCTGCTGTTATCGGAGATGTTACTAACTACATTCACGTGCCTTTTAACCTCTTCATTCGTAGTGAAATTCAAGTTTTGCTGTTTTGGTTTAAAATTAAGTGATGATAAGAACGTAGGCCCTTGCCACCACAACTGATGCTCTTTCAGCTGCGATGACGTCAAACCTCTGCTCGCTGCGTCAGCTGGATTCTCTTTGGTGTTAATATAATGCCAACACTCTGGTGGCAAGGTGGCGATGATTTTCGTCACCCTGTTTGCTACAAAGGGCTTCCAGCGCTCCGGAGAGCCTTGAATCCAGCTGAGTGTTACCTGGGAGTCGCTCCAACCATAAACTACGACGGTGAAGTTGTTGATGCTTTTGAAAATTTTTATCATAAGTTTTGTCAGTAATTCAGCCGCGCATAGCTCCAAACGGGGCAAGGTCACGGTCTTGCTGCTAGGTACTAACCGGGTTTTTGCTGCGACTAGCACTACCGACACTGAGTCCTGTGTTACGATTCTCGCGTATACTACACATGCGAAAGCCTTTATGGATGCGTCACAGAACCCATGCAATTCGATAACGTCACCTTTTTTGCTTTTTAACCACCGGGGAATTTTGAACTGATTTATGATGTGTAAATCTTTTTTCAGCTGAAGCCACTCTTCCTTGATTTTTGGCGAAACCTCATCACTCCACTGAACCTCTGAGCTTTGCCAAACTTGTTGGAATAAGAGTTTTAATTTTGTTATCAGCGGAGCTAACCACCCCAAAGGATCGAAAATCTTTGAGATTTCAGATAGAAGCATTCTCTTGGTTAGCTTTGTTGTGCTCGTTCCGGTTACATCACATTGAAAAGTGAACTCATCCTCGGTGGAGTTCCATTGTATACCTAAAGTTTTTGCTGTGCTTTCCGTTTTAAAAGTAAACAATAGCGGCTGATTGTTATTGTTTTGTTCGACCTTTTCTAACAGCTGTTTGTCGTTTGAGGACCATTTTCTCAATGAAAATCCTCCGCTTTTGAGGCATGCGTTCATTTCCGCTATCCTCTGTTTCCCTTCTTCAATGCTGTGGGCGCCTGATACCCAATCATCCATATATAGCTGCTCCTGGATGCATTTCTCTGCATTAGGGAAATTATTCTGCTCGTCTTCTGCTAACCTTCGGAGAGTCATCATGGTGAGGAACGGTGCTGATTTTGTTCCATAAGTTATCGTGTTTAAGGTATAAGCTCTGATAGGTTGGTTCTCATGATCTCTCCACAAAATCTGCTGCAGATATTGATCCTGCTGATTGACCAAAATCATGCGGAAACATTTCTCGATATCTGATGTGTATGCGAAACGATATTGCCTCCACTTGAGTATAATCTCTAGTAGATCCTGCTGTAGGTTCGGACCCTTATACATCAGATCATTGAGACTGTGACCTGATGATGTTTTTGCGGATGCGTTGAAGACAACTCGTAGCTTTGTTGTACTCGAGTCTTCTCTTAGCACCGCATGATGAGGTAAGAAACATTCCATTTCCACCTTCCCCTGGCTACTTGAAGTCACTAACCTCATGTGATTAAGCTGCTCATATTCACTTATAAACTGTTTATATTGCTTTGCTAAATTTTCTTGCTTCCCTAACTTACGCTCTAAGTTTCTAAATTGTGCTATAGCTCTTTCCTTAGATGATCCCAATTTCTCCTTCATTTCTGGTTTCATTGGTAATCGAACTTCATAACGCCCGCTGTCTAAGCGTTTAGTGGTGGCGTTGAAGTAATCTAGGCAGGCTTGATCCTCTACCGACATCTCGTTTTGTTCTTGAATATCTTCAATCTTCCAAAACTGATGTATATCCTCAATGCTGTTAAGGATAACGTTGCATTGGAAAGAAGTTTTTACACTGCCGCATAGCAGCCACCCTAGGTGAGTATGCTGTGCTAGGGGCTCAGATTGTGCCTGTCCCCGGATTAACCCCTCCATGAGGATGTTGGAGTAAACCTCCGCTCCAAGAAGGAGGTCAACCGGGCGACCGATATTAAAAACGGGGTCTGCTAGGTTGATATGTGCTAGATGTTTCCATGATGGTTTTGCGAATGTCTTATTTGGCAGATTTTTTATCAAGTTGCTCATTATTAAAGCGTCCGTAGTAAACTTAAAATCAGTATATGTCGATTGACAAGTAATTTTAAGCTTACCCTTGCAATTATTTTCTCGCTCTCCTACTCCGAAAATAACTCCTTTGCATTGCTCACGCTTTAATCCTAGCTGCTGTGCTGCTCTCTCGGTGATTACCGAGACCTGCGAGCCCTGATCGATCAGTGCTCGCAAAACGTACTGGCTATTATCTGCTGCGGTAACTTTTACCAAAGCAGTCGCTAATAAAATCATAGAAGGTTCATCTCGTTGAGATGTCTGAACATTATAGTTGCTATGTAGGAATCGCGGCTAGCTCTTCCCGGGATGCTGGTATAAAGGATAGTCGAGTATATATGGAACAATAGATATATTGTATAAAACTACGACTATTTAGGCTAGATATGAGTGCGGTTTGAATGGTTGCTGCTGATGCTTACTTTGTTTTAAATTATTAGTTGACGAACTAGATCTAGGTTGAGTTGCGAAATAATCATGTAAAATTGTGTGATGTTTTTCGTTGCATTTGTGGCATCTTTTCGCTGAGTAACATTTGGCCCCGTCGTGATCATAAATGCAATTTGTGCAAAAATTTAATTTATTTAATAGTTTAATTTTTTGTTCGTTAGCTGCTTCTAAAAATTGCTTGCAATTAATTAACCGATGACCAGAATCGCATTGAGGACACTTATTCGCTGACGCTGACACATGCAATGATTTCGCAATTTCGTGCGCTTTGTTATTTTTACCATCGCTAATAAAAGGTTTATTTTTGCGGTTTTGATAATTAGATGTTTGCGGGTGAGATGACGAGCTTTTAGGCGTTCCATCTTGTCGTCGCCGAGATGACTCTAGGGTAGTAAACTTGTTCTCTAGAAAGTCCATAAAGTCTTGAAGTACCGGTAGCTCCCGCGAATTCTTCAAGGATTCTATGTACTCGGCAAAGGACTCATTATCTAGCTTCTGGGACAATATGTACACAAGAAGAGGGTCCCAGGACGTAATGTCGATACCTAGGTTCTTAATGGCATGGAGACTCTCTAATGTGACGTCATGAAGTCGTTTGATTGCTGCGAACGACTGCTGCTGTATATTGGCCAGATTATAGAAAGTGCTAACGTACGACGTGAAGATGTGCCTCTTGTTGTTAAACCTGTGATTCAAGATTTCCCAACAGGTTGCGTAGTTATCCGCGCTAATCGAAAGATGCTGTATCAAACGCTCAGCTTCTCCCTTGATTTTACTCTTGAGAAACTGCATCTTCTGAGCGTTCGACAATGATGGATTTTTGTGAATAGCTTCATCGAACAGATCCTTGAACGATACCCACTGCTGAAAGTTGCCTGAGAAAACGGGTATATCCATCTGAGGTGTGGTTTTATCGCGATACGATGTTGACCACATCCTTGAGCTTAAAGCTTTCCTCAGGCCGTTGTAGGTACGCTCGTGCTTGTTGTAGTTATACTCGTAAGCTTCGTCTTCTTCCAACTCCAACATGATCTCCCAATGACAGCTGTCCACCACCGTCCAGCGAGTTTGTAAGGCTCGCAGGGCATCTTCGTACTCCCATTTTTCTTGGAAGGACTCTAAATCGATGGTATTTACCGTTTTCGTAAAGGCTTTAAAGTTGATCAACTGCCTACGAAGCATAACATCTACCTGACTATGGGTACCTAACTCCTCCTCTCGCTGTACACGGGGGGTAGGCGGTGCTGGTGCCGGGGTCCGCGGCCGCTGCTGTCTGCCGCTGGATGGACCTGCTTCCGGCTGGCTTTCTCCGGGCTCAGAGACATCTGATTGCTGCTCTAGACCTAAGTAATACCTATCGATCGTCGTTTTCGCTGCTAGGTACGACTGGTTAGTTCGCTCAAACTCAGAATCGGCAAAGTACTTATGACCTCTCTTTTCGAAAGGCAGAAGCTTTTCGTGATTATTCTCATACTCTCTCCAATACGACTCTAAACTCTCTATTCTCCGTTTACCGTATTCAATAGTCTTACGCTCGCTGCTATCCTTCTTAAAATTAACAAGGATTTTCCGAATACTCTCCGCTAATTCGGTTTGTTGGTAGTAAAGAGCCTCCATTTCGCCGGTAGAAATTCGAACGAATGAAAACGGAACGCTCTTACTTGTATGCCGTTTGTCCTACGGCTGCTGCTGGACTCTGCGTGGGTTACTCCCCACCGCAGTGCTGGCTGAAGATGCTGAGGGCACGAGCGATGGCTCGCTGCTGCGTCGCGGGTGCGGGTCGCTCCACACGACTGCGCTGTGCTGCTGCTGAGGGCGTGAGCGGTTCGCTCACTGCTGCTGCTGGTCTGACTGGGTAGCTCCCCACGTCAAGTGTCGATGATAGCTCTCCAATAAGCTCACTGGTAAAGCTAAGACAACTGCAATCCAAAGGCTGCTGGTACGTTCGAAGCACTCACGGTACGACTGTTTACGATCGCGCTATGAATCCTCGAACGATATCTCGAAGGACCATGTAGGAATCGCGGCTAGCTCTTCCCGGGATGCTGATATAAAAGATAGTCGAGTATATGGAACAATAGCTATATTGTATAAAACTACGACTATTTATGCTAAATATGAGTGCGGTTTGAATGGTTGCTGCTGATGCACTGACCTACGTAGGCGCCCGGTCCGCGCTCGCGGCACGAGTAACCTACTTAGGTCAAACTGCTGATGATGCTGAATACCTCCGTGATCGATGTATCGAACAATGTCAAATCGGTCGCAAAATGCTTCGAGATAAATCGTAAAATCGCAAATCACTAGCTGGAATCATACATGGCTGTAATTATCATTTTAATAACGCCGTTTGGAGAAAAGAACGTGCATTAGGGCTTACTAAAAATGAATGAAATGAAAGCGTTAGTCAATATTGATTGACGAGTTTTTAAAAACTTGTCAAATGCAACATATAAATTCGGAGATAAGGACATTTTCTTGAAAAAATGTTTTAATACAAAATGAAAAGAGTTACACCGAGGTCGATTCATATAATTTTGCTACATAAGGACGTGTTTATATTTATGTTATTACGTTGACTATGATTTTCATTTCATATTCTATGGAATATATAATATAAAAGTAGCTTTAAACATACTTGTAGTTTTTTTAAAGAGAATTTTAGTATAATATGAAAGTTATTACTAAACTATATTTATTGGTAGGTATGTGTTATAATACGTAAATATAATATTAAATACGTTTTTAAGTTATCGGTGTTGTAATGCCAACTGAAACATGATTGAGGCGATTTAATTTGTGGTACGTAATTTTAAGTTAGTTGTTGTATTGTAAAATGGACTATACATTCAAAGTATCGTTGAATCTGTGTAGGTTTATTTAATATGGTGTACTGTTAATTTTATTACAAATAAATTATATATTTAATTAATTGCAAGTATTTTAATGATTCTTTCGCATACAAATTTAAAATGATATCCCGTTCGTCCCACCAACATCGGTAGTGGGACGAACGGGATATAATTTTAATTCAACCTATTATTTTCCCATTCGTCCCACCAGTGGGACGAGGCTGGTGGGACGAACGGGATATCACGCAAGGTTTTGCGCGGAATTGTTACTAAATATCTTCATTCTTATATTTTGCAATGGTTTTCCGCAAAGTAACGCCTGAATGTATTATTTATTAATTTTAGTGTGACTAGTATGGTAGCATAGAGAAAAGATAGTACGTGTGAAGTAATACAGCGTCATTTCCGCTTCTGCCTTGCACCACCCGTATGATAGTGGACATTATAAGTATGAAAGTTTACTCCTACTTCCGGCTTTATTAAATAAACATTGAGAATTATGCTTCGGGCCATTGCAGGTACAGTGGCGGTCAGAAGTGGTAACCTAATTCGGGCACCGGTACTGTAGCTTGCTGGTGCGGCGTATGATGATGAGTAGATCCTGGAGACATTACTCTCCTCACACTATGAACGCTAACATTATAAAAACCTTAAACTTGCCGACTGGAGCAGAGTATACCCAATACAGCGTAACTGATCCGAGCGTGACGCTTCCATTTCTTTCATTGTTGCTTGGACTTGAATTCGAAAGCTCCTATCTGTATGCTGATGAATAGAGCCTGGAGACATTACTCTCCTCACACTATGAACGCTTACTTTATAAAAACTTTAAACTTGCCGACTGGAGCAGAGTATACCCGATACAGCGTAACCGACCCGAGCGTGACGCTTCATTTCCTTCACTGTTGCTTGAACTTGAATTCAAAAGCTCCTATCTGTATGATGATAAATAGAGCCTGGAGACATTACTCTCCTCACACTATAAACGCTTACATTATAAAACCTTTAAACTTGCCGACTGGAGCAGAGTATACCCGATACAGCGTAACCGACCCGAGCGTGACGCTTCCATTTCTTTCACTATTGCTTGGACTTGAATTCAAAAGCATCTGTATGATGATGAGTAGATCCTGGAGATATTACCCTCACGATGAGCAGACTCCCGTAAGATATACCATTACCCCATGATGAGCAGCCTCCTATTTCCATAGGCCATCAATTCCGCTCTCATTCGCGCAGAATCAGTATACAAAGCGTAATCCATTTCACTTTATGGCATTATGCACACATAAATCACAGGATGTAAGCGTAGAATGGCTGGGTCACTTTTTGTCGGCAAAAGATGGCAAATAAAAAATATAATGCGGAATTTTTTAATATAGTCATGTTTCTCTGAAGGATAAGATTCGTAACGAATACCAACCGAAAGAGAAGCAAAGTTATCAACATCAACATAGAATTTGCAAGCTGAAGTGGCAGTGGGCCAGCCATATCTTGCGAAGAACCGACAACCGCTGGGGTAAACGTGTTCGCAAACGCCCTCCGGACAGATGGGATGACGATCTGCGAAAGACTACAGGAAGCTGGATGCGGCAAGCTGAAGACAGGGCGCGACCGCACTTATTAGGGGAGCCTTTATACAGCTTTAAACAGCAGTGGACTAATATAGGCTGACTATGATGATGATGATGAATGTAAGCAGAGCTTATGTTATGGAAACTTAACTGATTGATCTAATTTTAGTTCTTAAGTGCTGTGGCTTTTGTTTGATAAATAAATAAACGACCAGATTATAAAAGTTCTGGTGTCAAGAGGTAGAAAAAAACCCTTTAAAAGCGTCTGTCACATTCATTTTTTCGATCACGATCAAACTATATTATGTTTTTTCTTCTACCTACATGATATGTAAGTGTGGGTAAGTTAGTAATTTTCCGTTGCTTTTTTCGACCCGGGTGCTTTGTTGATGTACAACGGTAGCAGATTTTTTACGATGGAAATCTTTCATTCGCTGCGCACTAAATTTTCGTGCTGATCACCGAAAACGCATTTTACACAAACACATTTACATTAAAAATTATGTTTTACATTAATATTACTTAGTTTCACAATATTATGTGCTTTGTCTTCGTTCGCAGCGAACTGGCATAAAGCTCTGTGACCAAATGAAGTGAACTAGCTATCTCACCGCCACTGCAGAAGTAATTCACGCACATAAATACGAATATGAAGAATTTCATTAAAGCAGAACTTTGCGACGGTTCCTAATGGCGGAAAATATTGCGCCATCTTTGGTTTGGGCGTTAATATGTGTAGCAAGATGGTAAGGTACCGTGGTTCAAGAATTCAGATAAATGACCTTATTTCGACACTAGAGCTTAAAACATACTAAACGAACACGGAGGTATTAACGCATTCAATGCCCAGCATCATGCAACTGAAAGAAAAAAAAGAGATAATATTTTTATTTCACCATAAAACTACTATACATAATAACCTTAAAACTATGTTATTGATGCTACATACTTTATTTATTTTGTGCGTAGTGTTAATGGCAAATATGGCGTCCACTCAGCATGCACCTGCAGATGGACATGTGCGTCTTTGGCCATGATAGTGTTAATTTAGCAAGGTTGTATAAAAAGTGGATAACTAGAGAAACTTTTGAACAAATAGGGGTTGGCGTTGTATATGCTAAGACGCCCAACGCTGTTTTTCAGCAAAAATAGGATATTCATATGATGAGCCGAATATTAGGTTGCCTTGGAGAAATTGCTCTCAGCGATAAGGCCGCCTTTTGTACTGTTTGTGTTGTGTATTTTTATTTAGATATAAGTTTATTTTTTATTATTTTAGTATTTTATAGCACAATAAAGTTTTCATTCATTTATTGATTCATTAATTAATTAATTAGGCTAGTTGCTGGGCACAGGCCTCCCGAACTGTATGCCATCCTCACCAATTATCTAATCTCAGTGGCACTTGTCACCCTGGTCTGTCTGCGAAATCGAAAGTAACGGTGACGGTTGGACATAAAAGCGTGTCAATCGTCCCCTTTTGCATAGCGTTTGGGCCATCAAGAGTGCCAACCGTCGCCACAGCCATAATAAGGGGTTGGGGAGAAATCGGCCTAACCGGCAATTGTCCTAGAGGGACCGGATTGGGTGACGGTTGGTAATAATCCTGACTAAGACCAATACATCAGACCATGTGCAGCCTAATACTCAAATGCAAATTCGTACGACGAATTATTACCATCATTTCATGTTTTTAGGGTTTCGATCAGGTTCGAAACCCTTATGGTCTCGCTCTGTCTGTCCTTTTTTTAATCTCGAATATCTCAGCAACTACCAAAGCTATTAACTTGAAATTTTAAATTATAATAAATATCGTGCGCCTGTATAGACTAAAACAAAAATAAATAAAAATAAATAAAAAATGAAAATGAAAATTTTCAGTACAAATTGTGATGTCAAAATTTTAAAAGAGCCCTACATAGTCAAGTGGCATGTCAAATGAAAGGTATTAGTTTGTACATTTCAAAAAAGTTTTTGAAATTTCTCTAAGTTTCATACTTTTTGAAATATTTTGAAAAAAGCTGAAAAAATGACCATTCCCCCCCCCCTATCTCCGAAGATTGCAGAGCAATACATCTGAAATGTATAGAGCGTTTGTAGATATGCATCTATATTTTACAGGAAAAATATAGAGAACTCTGTAAGTAGAACGGTTTTTGAAAAATGGTCAAAAAGGGGGGGGATATTTTTCAAAAGGGGGAGCTACTTCATCGAGTGGGGTATCAAATGAAAGGTATTGGTTTGTACATTTCAAAACAGTTTTTGAAATTTTTGTAGGTTTTATACTTTTTGAAATATTTTGAAAAAAGCTGAAAAATTGACCGTTCCCCCCCCCTATCTCCGAAGATTGCAGAGCAATACATCTAAAATGTATAGAGCGTTTGTAGATATGCATCTATATTTTACAGGAAAAATATAGAGAACTCTGTAAGTAGAACGGTTTTTGAAAAATGGTCAAAAAGGGGGGGGATATTTTTCAAAAGGGGGGGCTACTTCGTCAAGTGGGGTATCAAATGAAAGGTATTGATTTGTGTATTTCAAAACAGTTTTTTAAATTTTTGTAGGTTTCATACTTTTTGAAATATTTTGAAAAAAGCTGAAAAAATGACCATTCCCCCCCCCCCTATCTCCGAAGATTGCAGAGCAATACATCTGAAATGTATAGAGCGTTTGTAGATATGCATCTATATTTTACAGGAAAAATATAGAGAACTCTGTAAGTAGAACGGTTTTTGAAAAATGGTCAAAAAGGGGGGGGATATTTTTCAAAAGGGGGGGCTACTTCGTCAAGTGGGGTATCAAATGAAAGGTATTGATTTGTGTATTTCAAAACAGTTTTTGAAATTTTTGTAGGTTTTATACTTTTTGAAATATTTTGAAAAAAGCTGAAAAATTGATCGTTCCCCCCCCCTATCTCCGAAGATTGCAGAGCAATACATCTGAAATGTATAGAGCGTTTGTAGATATGCATCTATATTTTACAGGAAAAATATAGAGAACTCTGTAAGTAGAACGGTTTTTGAAAAATGGTCAAAAAGGGGGGGGATATTTTTCAAAAGGGGGGCTACTTCGTCGAATGGGGTATCATATGAAAGGTATTGATTTGTACATTTCAAAACAGTTTTTGAATTTTTTCTAGGTTTCATACTTTTTGAAATATTTAGACAAATGTCTAAAAATTTACCACTACCCCGAAGTTTATAGAGCGTTTGTACCAACTGTTTTTAGATATTCATTAGATAGTGAAGTCTAACTCGTACCTATAGTAGGTATTTGTATAATCTGCAAAATTTCGAAACCCTCGGCGCGCGAGTCACACTCGCACTTGACGGATCTTGTTTTGTCCTAAAACGTTATTATTTAACGCTAAAACAAGAAAGTATGGAATCGAAGGTAAACAACTTTTTATAGGTCGTATTTTTGTTTTATGACTGAAAATGTGAATAACACTCTCCTTTTTATGTTTACAAGGTTGGATAATCTAGTGGCGAAGTTTACTGTCAAGGGTGAGTATGTAAGTACATTATTAAATTTATATAATGCTATAATGCCTTAGTACTAATGCGGGCTTCGCGTAGCCGGAGACGGGGCAGTGCGGGCGCGGGAGCATGTAGAAATATCAGACGATAAAAACTCAGCTGTGTGGATTCGAGACGCAATATCGCTTGCGATATTATCGACCGACTGGCGCTTTTCGGGGAGGCTTTACAGCCTATTCAAAAAAAAAACATTCTCCGTGTTTCCTCTCGTTATAACCATGGTTCAAAACCCGTGCCGATACACGTGGCTTATTCCAATTCGTTACGTTTCGCGAACAACGAATGATTAATTTTCTGCAAACAGCTGGATTATAGTCTGTAGTGTTGTACATGAGGCTGGGAAGACGGAAGCCGGACACAACCATTCAATGTTTTAACAGAAATTATAGGTGAAAAGACGGATAAAGATATTTTGATCGTAAAGATCAAAGTAGTCTGAGAACGAAGGGGAACCATGATGAATGTAAGAGAAATCAATCAGTCAAAATCTGTATTTTCAGACAACGAAGGTCCATAGACAACACAAAATTACAGACAAAGTACAAATACAACAAACAAAATAAAACAAAAATAACTAAATCTAGGTTACAATTATAACTAATTTCAGTTTCAGTTCCTGGGAACTGATGCATTCTAAAACAGTCATACTTGTCAGATATGACTTTCAGGATGCTGTTGTTACCTCTCACTCTGTTCATGAATGATACAAGTCGCCTCCGCATAATTGTCGCGAAGCTATCAGTGAAGGTATTCGTGAACATCTCTGACGGACTGCAATAACGAGCAAGACCCAACAGCATCCTGAAAATGTTATTACATCGAACACGCAGAGACGCTAAGATACTTCTGCGTGTACTTAACGCTGCTGCTCGTGTAGAAGAACGGGCAGAAGGCGTTAAAAAGTGACTAAGAAGGACAACCCGACTGGAACTGGTTTTCAAAAGAAGAAATGAGAAAATGGTACAAGTTATGAGGACATGCAAGGTGCAACAGTATATTAGGGGGTATACATAAATTACGCGAGGATATTCTGGCGATTTTTCGACCCAATTCCACCCCTTCGTGAGACGTCGTGAGCTTTTGCTCGATCCCCTCCCGCTAAACGCCTCACGTAATTAATACACTCCCCGTTACTTACATTTTTCTACTTAGTCTGGACTTAAAGTTAGTAATGTTCGTGATGTCAAACTGCTACATTTCATTAGTAAATTTTTGACGAGTTCTAATTCGTTTTATCACGTGTACGTTTTACCATTTTCGCCGATTATCACACTGCCCCGCACCGCGCTGCATGTTGCGTGTCGACGTACCTACGCGCGTACTTGCGGGAGTGCAGATCTGAATCACCGTCCGGGTTTTTTTACGCACTCACGCGCGTAGTTGCATTTTGTGGATTCACGGCTCTGACTACTATTACACACTACGTGTGTAATACACTACACACTACACTACATTCAAAACCCTTCCAAAATCACGCACGGCACTGCGGGACTCGGTGTGCCATATCGTGCGTCTCACCCCGCACCCACGCGCGGGGGTGCGTATTTCTCCGCATGGGCGCGCGTGATCTGCATGTACGCGCGTGTATGCATTTTCTGTTTGTTGGACTGTGCGTGTTTCCTATACAGACGGAGATACTTACAAGCAACGATAGATCACGCATTCTCGAGCTACGCTGCGTGATGCGGGGCAGTGTGCTTATCGTCTTAATCTAATAAGTTGACGGTACCCACGTGTGGGTAAATTTTAAAATTTACCAAGATTTAACTGCATCACAGGTAAATGGTATCAGGGTATCAGGGGGCTTATTAAAATGCTTCGCCCTTTCCGAATCCCAATCGATGTCATCATAAGGTGTGTTCTTTCACGCTTCTTGTCTTTATTTTATCCGGCTATTAAATCCGTCTTTTTACGGCAACACTACACACACATTTCTGTCAAAACGAACGGCATGGTAATTTGCATTGTGGCATAGTGCTGGGCTTTGCGAAAATACGCAATTTCAGTAAGTGAGGACATACTTACTCACAAAATCCACTTCATACAGGTTTAATGCAGTAGGTTACGAATTGAATTTTTAAGAGGGAATATTATTTGTCCTTTTTTTAAAGAGAAACCATATTCTTTATTAACAAAGAAACTTACAATCAGAGAATTGAAAAAAGATCTAGTATTTACAATTGAAACAGTTGAGCTAACTGGAGATTGTTGCAAATAATCTAGAGGTAGCTCAACTGATCGTATTTTATCCGCAAAACTTAAAAACGTTTACTCTACGGGAGGTAAACGTTTTTAACAACAAAAATATCTCCCGTGACACTAACTACTACTTTTCTTAGCCTTTTATTTCCATAAACTGTGTATATATTATAAGTAAATTGAGGTCTGTTTTTAGTTTTTTCAAATAATCAAGCTATATTTGTACCAGACCTCTGACCAGTCCTTTACAGGTTTGTCCAGTAAGAGTATTACACTAACGTCAAACCTTCGGGCTTATGGACCACGACTTCTTTGAACTTTTAGCAAAATATCTACTTAATTTATAGATATTTAACTAGATGTTACCTTTGCTAGGCCGTGGCAGTCGCGGCGTAAGAATCGAACCCCGCAACTCAGCCTGGATGTCGTAAAAGGCGACTAAAGGAACCTACTAAAGGAAGGGCAGCCCTTTCCTTCTGTGTATTTTTGACAGATCTACTGCGATCGAGGTGTTCACCAATCCGCCTGCCAAACGTGGTGATTTGGTCAAAGACCCCCTTGCTTGGGCGTGCGTTGAGTCCTGATGGGCGATGACCTTTGCATTTGTTACGGTCTTGCATTCGTGGAACTTGTAGATAATTACGCTTGGTAATTTCAAACAGCGAAAATACGTTTCATGTGGTAGTAATATTACGAAACATATTTCATCATTTTCACCCCAAAACGACCCCATATTAAATGCGTATTCTGCGCCCCGAAATGTCAATAAAGACTTTGTTGTCAAGTCTTTATTGTATACATTTCGGGGCGTATCAAACTTAATTAAGTATAGCTAAATATACTTGTTCGGGGTTCTGGGTGTTTTCTATGTATAATAAAAAAAAATCTATCTATTTAATAAAGTGTATCACACTAAAATTATAAATGCGAAAGTTATGATGGATGGATGGATGGATGTTTGTGGCTTCTTCACGCCAAAACTACTGAACCGATTGAGCTGAAATTTTGCATAGATGTAGCCTGACCTGGAATCAAACATAGGCTACTTTTTATCCTGGATAAGGGCGTGCGAAGCCGCGGGCAGCTAGTTACGTATATCAGTCATTTAGTACTCATAACACAAGTTCTGCTTAGCTTTGGGCTAGATGATGCTGTGTGAATTGTCAAGCATTATTGATTTATTTATGCCATTGACAAAGCAGTCAAGTCATTCAAATATTATTGTCATTTCATTTAGTAATTATCAATGTCCTACGGGGGTCCTATCTCCGACTGGCGATTTCCTAGCTCCGACTGGCGATGTCGTAGCTCCGACTGGCGATGTCCTAGCTCCGACTGGCGATGTCCTAGCTCCGACTGGCGATGTCCTAGCTCCGACTGGCGATATCTTAGCTCCGACTGGCGATGTCCTAGCTCCGACTGGCGATGTCGTAGCTCCGACTGGCGATGTCCTAGCTCCGACTGGCGATGTCCTAGCTCCGACTGGCGATGTCGTAGCTCCGACTGGCGATGTCCTAGCTCCGACTGGCGATGTCGTAGCTCCGACTGGCGATGTCGCAGCTACGACTGGCGATGTCCTTGCTGCTGATTTCTACTGGTAGGGTTCTTCTCCACGTTTCTGCTTCAGTAAAACAACTTTGGACTATATACTAGATTTATTCTTCTTACTTCTAGGCATTTGGCAGTGTATTTGTTGTTTTACTACTACTTGATGACAGACTGACTAGGAATTTCCATACAAATTGGCACCATTTATACAGGCTATTATAGGTTTCTTCGTCGCTGAAGAGAAAATTAATGACACTTTATTTCTTACTTTATAATAATTTGTAGTTACTATAACCGATTTGACTAGTCTAAGTGCTTATTTTGTAAGTTCAATTAAATAAAGTTATTGAGTTCTGAGTTCTGAGCTTCTTTACTTTAGTCTACATAACGAAGCGACAGAAATTAAAAATATCATTTTATTTCCACGTCTATTTAAATTGTAAGAATTTGACCTTTTCTAAGTGTACAGTTATTGTATTTAAGAAAATAAAGAATTTTTGAATTTTTACTCACAAAATTTGTCCTGCCTGCGTAAAGGTGTAGGGCGAGCGAGTTTTCATACAAAACATGAACTCACAATAAAAAAGACAGTTGTTCATACCTACGACTTATCTAATTTTATAAGTTCACCCAACAAATAAATGTCCCCAAATACAACAAGTGTGTCCAGATCGGTATAATGAAATACCGATGTCCCGCGTTGGTCAGATATATTGCAGGAATGTTGGCAATCCGAATCTGATATTAAATTTAGGAGAGGTGAGGGCTTCTTTCAGCGGTTTTTGGAAAGCTCTTATTTTGGGGCTAAGTAATAATTTGTGGAAAAACGTTTGGTGTTATTTATTTTTATAAATATTAGATAATATTCATTTTCATTGAGAGTACCTAATCCAATGAGTAGTTTCTACGCAAATATAAAAGTAGATTTTTTAATCCAGTTAAATTATCATCACTACATAGTATAAAACAAAGTCGCTTTCTCTGTCCCTATGTCCCTTTGTATGCTTAAATCTTTAAATCTACGCAACTGATTTTGATGCGGTTTTTTTTAATAGATAGTGTGATTCAAGAGGAAGGTTTATATGTATAATACATGCATAATATAGCAGAGAAACACTGATCATTTCAGAGGTTTCTAATGTGATGTCGTAAATAAACACATTTTTTTTGTTCTTACATTGCAAACGCTGGCTGAACCCTACGAAATAGAACAAAATAATGTACTACAGTATTGTACACCTTAAAAAGGTCTACAAAAAAGTCCGCGATGGTATATGGTCTATCTCTTAGGGATAACCCACAATAACCATTTTTTATCCTTTACTTTTGCACCCGTGCGAAGCCGAGGCGGGTCGGTAGTTGAAATATAAATGAATCAGATCTACCATAAATAAGACACTAATATTATAAGGTTTTTGTTATTAAAGTGCGTAAGCCCTCGCACTTGGGGTAATCTCTAAGAAATTAAATAATATCCTAAAAATTTACTACTTCGCGGGACTTGAACCCGCGACCACTCACCACTCACCAAAGTTATCGACATACATAGCTCAAAGAATTAGCAAGCTAAAGTGGCAGTGGGCCAGCCATATCTCAAGAAGAACCGACAACCGCTGCTGGGGTAAACGTGTTTTTGAGTGGAGACCGTGACTCGACAAACGTAGTTGGACGCCCTCCGGCCAGGTGGGATGACGATCTACGGAAGACTGCAGGTAGATGCTGGATGCGACAAGCTAAAGACAGGGCGCTATGGCGCTCATTAGGGGAGGCATATGTCGGCAGTGGACTAATATATGTAGGTTGATGATGATCATGATGAAGCCGCGACCACTCAGTACGGGAATGCGCTAACCAACTACACCACAAAATCAAGTACCCGACGAGTCAAAACTAATATTACACACAAAGACGAAACTTTGGATGTTTAGATGAATGCTTGGTACTCATCACGCCAAAGATACAAACAGAAACTTTGCAAACATATTTAGTTCTTCGAGACATGACATACATATATGTACATACAGGGTTATTTTTCTTTGTACAACCCCTTATGGTGCTCAATTTTTCATTATGCGTAACCATAATTTAGAATTAACGACATCAAGTGTAAAATGTGTACCTACGACGGAATAAATATATACAAATACAAAAATACAAATTGGTAATTGACACTGCGTGAACTGTGTGTTATCTCTCGTTGGTTGCCTTAAATAAATTAAATAAATAAATAAACTGCAGGTTCTGTCAATCATCACAAACAAGTTCGTGAAGACGGCAGGTCTTAATTCTAAAAATTTTATGTAAATAATTTCCCATACAAAATAATACCCGGAACCCAATA
>JAPQVW010000374.1:0-30567 GCA_028535905.1 Quercus berberidifolia | reverse complement strand
AGTGAATCTTATCTTATATCTTATCTTATATCTTTAAATGAGCAATTCTTGTATATATTTGGAATCTCGGAATCGGCTCCAACGATTTTCATGAAATTTTGTATATAGGGGGTTTCGGGGGCGATAAATCGATCTAGCTAGGAATCATTTTTAGAAAATGTCATTTTATTCGTGTTTTATCGATAATCAACTTAAACATAAACTTACTTCTTTTTTAATATGACTCTTCCTGACATTTATTGGCGAATAATAATACTATGTATTTTTTGTGAGCAATAAAATTATTCCAGCAGATGGCGTTGTTAAGTAACACGAAGTCAATGAGTGTTTGCTTTGAGGTTAGACTAAGAAAATCAATTGTTTATTTATATTATTTGTGTCTTCTTAATGCACGTGTTCACTTAAAAATGCCTAAACGATGAACGCATCTAAATGTATCATAATTTCCAAACAACACAATCAATAAAAAAAAAAAATGTACCGAGCAAAGCTCGGGCATCCAGGTACTATTAATTTATGTGAGTTCCCCGAAAAAAGTAAAACAAGATTGCAACAGCTGGTTCAACCTACACCAAAGATTTTAACCATTGCTTTTATAGAATTATATTGTAATAACTAATAACTATCTACGTAATATTTAGAGATACCTAGGTAGGGGAGCGGACGGTATTGCCGTACACCTAACTTCAAACATCATTTTCTTTGAATCTGTTGAGCCAACTATTATACACCAAGTTACCCTAAATTGATTAAGGCTTATACAAGCAAAAGCATATTTCAATCAATCTTAGCCTCTATTAGTAAATTAATGTATGGCTTATTGTTCAGTGACTGAAAAGTCTAAAGTTGAGCGTGAAAACACTTTTTGTCCATTTTTGTCGGCTTCGCAGCCCAGACTGATGCTACACCTTGCGTGGAAGCAAGAAAACGAACAAGTGCGACTAAAAAAACGCATGTATCTCGTTTTCTTCCTAGTAAACTCGAGCGTACGGAATTAATCGCTGTACGGCAATACCCTCCGCTCCCCTACACAAATATGTAGTGTTGTTATTTATTGTTATGTTTCTCAAAATTAACGCTTTTTTTATTTTTTGTAGTGATAATATAACATGTATGTATGTATTTAAAATGTATTTTTTATTATTGCAACCGCAAAAGTTTTCACTGTACCTACTCAAATATTCTAGTCCCTTATTATTTAGCAAGCCAAAATCAAGATCAATAAATAGTAAAAAACTTATTATAGACGCACCAAATCTAATCTGAAATCACGACGACTTCAGCGGCGCAGTGGGCGAAGGTCCGCATGAATGGTAGGGTGGGTATGTAAATGAAACAATAAAATTAAAAATGAAACAAACGGAATCCCTAACATGTTTTTTTCTTTATTAATCTTTTTTGTTTATGTTTTTATCAATTTACCCAAATCAATAAAAAACTATTATTTCATATTTGCTAGTAACTCCATCTTTGTGTCATTTGATGAAGCATTTCAACACCTTTTAAATCACACCGACATCAGTTGCGTAGGTAGTTAGTTCCTCTACAAAAAGCAAAGATGTCGCGGATGGAAAGTTTTTGACACGCGAGAGACTTACCACTCGTTTATTTTCTTTTTGACATATGCACGCTTATAAAGTTCCCTAATTGGTGATATGAATGAAGACTGAATGAAAGAATGCAATAATAATAACGTTTAATAATAACGTTTATTGAGAAAGGTTTAAGACTTAAAATTATTACATCGTTGGTCCCCAAACTAGGATAAACCTGTATCTTGGGGACCTTCTTCCTTGGGTTTTTAACATAAAATATATCGAGCTAACGTTAGATTTATATAACTAAAAACAATACTAAAACTATATATTATGTGATGGGTCTCCTGAGGACACCAGTCTCATAAGATAAGAGTCTGGGCAACAGGAGACACCATGAGTGTGTGTGTTGTGTGTAGTGTGTGCGTGTGTTTGTGACTGGTGTTCCTGAGGACACCGGTCTCTTAAGAGTCCGGGCAACAGGAAACACCATGTGTGTGTTGTGTGTGCGTTTGTTGTGTGTTCTGTGTGCGTGTGTGTTGTGTGTGTGTATGTGTGTTTGAGAATGGTGCTCCTGAGAACATCGAACTTTTTAGAGTCCGAGCAACAGGAGCTACCACGATGTGTGTTATGCTTTTTATATATGTATGTTATATAAATATTATATTATAAAATATATTTTAAAATACAAACCGTGTGTATAGTTATTAAAATTGTGATACAATAAAGTCATCTAGCATAAAAAATCTTCAGTTTGATCATAATCTAGAGTTAAGAGCCAATTAGTCGTTTTAAATTTACATTCAGAGTAGGTGATTTCGTGTATACTCAACTGTTTATTAACTTTATTATATAAGTAATTTGACATGTATGTAAACTGTTGCTTTATATACGTTGTACGGGGTTGAATATTAGAGCAAATTTGATAGCTTCTCCTTTTAGGCGGTAGATTTCGGTCGTAAGGTGTTATTTTGTGTTGTTTTAATATTATTTGTAGTATATATAACTGTCTAACGGTAAGAAGTTTACATTCAGAATATAATAGTGTAGTCGAGTATCTATAAGGTTTGAAAGATAGGACCTTTAAGACGCATCTTTGTGCTCTTTCTAATGGCATAAGAGTGGTTTTATGCGTTCCGCCCCAAACAGAAATGCAATATTGGGCTATTGACTGGCATAGAGCTTTGTAAACAATAGTTATAAGACGGGTATCTGCTATATGTCTTAGCTTTTTGAAAATCCAGGATAACTTACGTACTCTACCTGTCAGCAACCCAACATGAGATTTCCATTTGCAGAGGTCATCAACGATAACTCCCAAGTATTTTATTTCTTTTGTTTTTTGAATTTCTAGGCAATTGCATTGTGTTAAAGAAGAGGCACGATCACAATTATGCAGGAGCAGTTTAAAGGATTCTGGTGGTTTGGTTGATTTTGTGATGGAAAATCGGGTCAGTAAGTAAAGCGCAGCGCCGGACATAGGCGCTATACTGACCTAAATATTAAACAAATAAAATTTTCAAAAATCGTACGTCAGTTTGCGATACCTATCTACCATAAGCTTTTTTTGAATGCCTCTGTAACAGTTTTAGTTTGTATAGTTTAGTGAGATGCGAAAATAGAGTTTGGTAGCCAAAAAGTGCAACTTCGCATATCTTCTTAAACTATACAAAATAAAACTATTACAGAGGCATTAAAAAAAAGCTTATGGTAGGTATTGCGGGTCAGTGCCCACTCGGCCCGCTTAGACTACCTACCTATTCAGAAATAACCAGGTATTATTCTTCGGGCTGAGTCTACCTAAGCGGGCCGAGTGGACACTGACCCGGTATTGCAAAGTGCCCGAACGACTTGTAAATTTCATTTGTTTAACGTAATATTAAGATAAAGTAGGCGGCGGCGTTAGTGTTATTAGGTATAGCGCCTTAAACAACGTAATACGTTGTTTAAGGCGCTATACCTAAGTATACTATACTTATAAGTTATTACAACTTCAGTGGCGCAGTGAGTGAAGGTCCGCTTGCGACGCAGGATGTTGCGGGTTCGATTCCCGCCTCTGGACAAATGTTTGTACGATCTGCAGATATTTGTTCCGGGTTTTCTATGTTTCACACAAAATATCGATCTATCTAGTCTAATGTATTAAGTATATCAGTTATCGAGTACCCATATCACAAGCTCTGCTTAGCTTGGGGCTTGATGATGCTGTATGAATTCATCATCATCATCAGCCTATAGCAGTCCACTGCTGGACATAGGCCTCCCCTAATGAGCGCCATAGCGCTCTGTCTTCAGCTTGCCGTATCCAGCATCTGCCTGCAGTCTTTCGCAGGTCGTCATCCCACCTGGCCGGAGGGCGTCCCACACTACGTTTGCCAAGTGCCTGTGTGAATTGTCCATCATTATTTATTTATTTATTCTTAGTTTGTTACTATACATACGTTTGTTACATACGTGTAAGGTAAGGCGCCAGTTGGCTAGGAGGGATGATGTTCCGTGTCTATTTAAATTTTAAGAATTTGACCTTTTCTAAGTGTTCATTTATTGTATTTATGGAAATAAAGAATTTTTGAATTTTGATGTGTAAATCTGCGGAGGACTCCTACAGGTGCAAGATGCAGCAAGCTGAAGGCAGGGCACTGTGGTGATAATTAGGGGAGGCCTATGTCCGGCATTGGCTAATGATGAGGATAAAAAGGTATGTTTTAACTATTTTTTCTCAAAATTGTGATAAATACTATGTAAGTAAGTTTTTTTTTTTTACTCAGCCAAAGATCTAAATATTCATACTTCTCGTCTAGGTTTGTCATTTTATGAATGTATCTATTTTATTTTATACTTAAGTAATATTTATTCTTGTCTTTTATTTATAGTTACAAAACAGGAGGATTTTTAAAATAAAAGTAAAAATTATGTAACTGATATTTTATTTTCAAAAGTAAGTACACACGTGCACAATCGTCATTATTTACCTATGTGTTTTATTTTAGGTAATCAAAAATAGCCAACATGAGTTAAATATAATAAAATATTAACTCATGTTGAATAAACTATGATTTCGTTAGGTAAATTATAATATTTATATTAAAAACAAAACTTTTCAAAAAACAAGCTTTTCATCTTGGACCAAAGTGCTTGGAAAGAAAAATCCGACGAACCCAAACTCGACAAGGTTACGTCGTTTAGTTTAGGAGTTCCTTACATAAGTACGCCCTTCAGCTTGATCGTGGATTCTGGTCTAAAATTCAGTTACGAGATTTGTCCCACACATACGCACATACTAACAGGGAAAGTTAAATAAAAGTTTGTGATAAAGCTTGTAAAAAAGGCAAGGTTTTTATTATACCATTAGACTATTTATTCCATTTTCAAGATTGTTTTATGCATAATGGAACATTTGACATGAGTACCTAGTTATTATGTTTGTTTTAAGCATGTGGATGACATATTTGGCATGGGTAGTTATATTTATATGTACCTGATCCACGTTTTAATAAAATAACCAAAGGAACTCTAAAAATACACTTATACATAAATATCACAATGTCACAATCAAAAGACAGTATAGAACTTATATTATAGGAATCTAATCACAACGAAAATAGTTGGAAACATCTACTTAATTTAAAACTTAACATTAATTTTCGCTTTACACTATATATTATATTTAAAAAATTACAACCACGGACGCAATATTCGTTAACAGCCTCATGAGGCAGGGACCCCCTGCAGACCTTTAAGGGGTTTTCTGCACCAACGCTTCCATCTTACGGGATCTGAAGCTAAAGACGAGACTATCCTTAAAGTGCCTGCGCAAGGTTCTAAACGGTTCTTCTTTGATCATTAAGCCATTAAATCTGCTGACTACCTCGAACAGCTGATGTTTACCGGAAAGATTGATAGCAAACATCCTAGTGGATGCCACCCGGTAAAAATGGTAGGACCACACGATCCTAGATGGACAGGAAGATCCATGACGCTCTTCAAGCCGCTAAAGATAGATGGAGTTAACGCGATAGAGTTACCTACATATTAATAGAATAGAAAATCTTAAAATACTTTAACTTCTACCTGTATGTGTAACCTGCATTTGTACGAATTATTTAGAAGATCTGTTTTAATCGGTCACATTACATCTATAAAAAGATCAGTGTTGTAATTTACTGTTGCACAATATACTTTCGGTAATTCCCATTTCTATTTGTGATTGGTCAACCCTTTCTTCATTCGATATTTCATTTGAATCCACTATTTTCTTTCTTTCTTTGTGTTTATCTTCAGTTTCAAAAGCTTTATTTTCTACGCCTTTTTCATCAGTTTTTTCCTTATCTACATTTTTGATATGCATATCCCTAGTTTGTTTTTTATTTGCTAAGTAGAGCCACCTGAAATAAAAATTAATTCTAGTTAATAAAATATATTACAATTTCTAGCCTGCCGGTGTCAGTCACCATTGCTAAGAAGCTAACACCAGGAAATTACCTGTAGGTAACTTATTCATTTTATTGTTTTTTATTAGGAATACATGTGGCTAATAACTATAATGATAAATATAACACAAGAGATGGTATATTTTAAACTGTATGTACTCACAAAAATATAGCAAGTGCTGGAAGAGTGAGGCCACCGCCTAGAATAAAGAAAGCGCCTGGGAAGGTCTTTATTGTCGCCGTGTACACCGTGGTGTACATCGGAGCATAAATCAGGGGCATCATTGCTTCTGCTAGTCCAACGAATGAATTCAATTTACCTGCAATTTTTTAACAAATACACATTGTACTCGTAGTATTCTTCTGATTTCCAGTATTTCATCTATTTGCTTTTAATTTATGTGGTGTAAGTACAAGAGTAATTTACCTGCACTTGACTACAGATAGCTCAACTGGTCCATATGTACTTATTAATTTTAATTTACTTTTGTATTTTTTATTTATTTACTTTATTAATCTTAATAGGATATCGGAGCAATAAATGGGAAAGCCATCGTTTAGTCGGGAATAATCAATTTCAAGATTTATGTACCTAATTAGTATTAAAGTAGTTAATACGCTTTCATATACAAAATAACTTACCTAATTCATCTTTTTCTACCAGTTTGGACACCATAGACCTCATTGCAATAAAGGATGTCCCGCTAAATATTTCAATTAAAGGAGCTGAAACATTAATACAAACATATCCGTAGGTAATTTAATATATATTGTTAGTCCATTTCACGTAGGAATTGTTCCAGAAAAGTTCGTCTTTGCTTCATTTCACGTACTTAATATAAATTGACTTAGCTGGTGATCATAACCTATAGTATAATAGATAAATCGTTATTTATACTATATTAGGTTTCAAAAATAATTTCAACAGATCCCTAAGTTACGTAGGAGTGTTTTTCGCAAAAAGGAAAAACCCAAAAAAGGAAAACCAAAGGATTTATTTTTAAGGATCGAAAAAAAGCAAAAAGCCATCATTACCCGGTCACCCATCCAAGGCGCGGCCAGTCCGCGCCCAACTTTGCTTAAATTCGGTGATCGGTACTTTACGTGGTATGGACGTTGCCCCCATAATTATTTGTTGGTATAGCAACAATAGTAATAGATATCCTGTCAATGATCTACCTATTCAGTTTCAAGAGATAGATAGAGAGATAATAGATTAATAGAGCCTTGACGAATGTAGAGCACAATTAGCCAAAAAATCACGTTTTTGTAAGGTTATCCTTTAATTTTAATATTAATTTTGTTTATAGTGGCAAGAGAAATCCACATTCTGTGAAAATTTTAGCTATCTGCATTTTTCGGTTAATGAGATACTATACAGCCCGCTGACAGACGGACAGACAGACACCGGGTCCGTTTTCACCCTTTGGGAACGGAAGCCCGCTAAATTGTCCGTTAAGGGGGAACGGTTCCTATGTGAAATGAACTAATTAGTATTTACTTAATTAATGTTTATAAAGATTTATACTGCCCGTTGTTCTTACCTATATAAATTTGCCAAGTTTTTGTCGCAAAAGCGTACATGAATCCGGATAATATTTTGCTTGTACATGATATAATTCCGATAATGGCGTCGTCAAATTTTAGCAAATGGCTGAATACTCCAACCGAGAACAACGTTCCTGAAAAGGGAAAACAAATAGTATCGAATAAAATATAAAATAGTATTGAAGTATAGAATATCAACATTGGATAAAGCAGGTTCAAACTATTGCAGAGGAAATATATACTCGTTGTTTCATAAAATTTATTTTTTTGTAGATCAGGATGTTTCTTTGAACATTAGTAATATATTTTATTAGGGCCGTGGCGGTCGCAGCATAAAATTCGTCCCCCCCAACTCAGCCTGTGGATATCGAATGAGCCGACTAAAGGAACCTATCAGAGGAAGGGCAGCAGCTTCCTTGTGTGCATTTAACACCTTTACTGCAATCATCAATCCGCGTGCCAAGCGTGGTGGTTATGGCTAAACCACCCCTTGTTTGGGAGAGACACGTTCAGCAGTGCACATATGTTTTTCCAGAATTATTAACAGAGGCGTAGCATAGAAGCTTGCTTGGTAGAACCCCCCTTGATATTTTAATAGTCAAACAATAAGATCCAAATTAGGGACGACCTTCACCTATCTGTTCATTGGATGAAAAGTATTTTATATCCAATTTAGAAAGAAATGTATCACAAGTGGTTAAATTAAGACATATTTAAATTAAGAAATATATCGATAAAACGAATATATAAATTATAATAAAATATTAAAACAAATTAAATGAAATATTTAAATTAAGAAATATATAATATATAAGAAATATTTAAATAAAGAAATATATCGCAAGTGGTTTGTCTTAAAAAAGTCCTGGCCAGACTATGGTTATTAAGTAATTCAGACTTACATGGTGCAGGAGATACTGTAAAGTAATGTAAGGGAAAATAGTGAAAAGTGATCACCTTGAACCGTGTAATTTTTGAGTTACATGTTAATCATAGTTTGGCCAGGATATTTTTAGCCAACCCACTCGCTATAATAATACTTACTTAATTGTATATACTTAATTGTATATAAAAAAAACTATTCATCCAATAAAGAAAAGTTTAAGTTAAGTGTCTCGAAGACTTTTCATCCTCGACGACGACGCAGGAGGTATCATTTTCGCGAATGAAAATCCAGACGGGTTCATTTTCCGCCTCGAAACAAATGTTTATACGATCTGCAGATATTTGTTTCGAAGTACAGGGATTTCTATGTTTATTACAAAAAAACTATGTAATTTATTGTATTAAGTATATCAGTCATCTAGTACCCATAATACAAGCCCTGCCTGCATTATTTATTTATTTATTGTGCTTGTCATAACATCAAATTGCGGTTAAGACATAGAAAATAGATAATATTTTAATCTAGAGGTAATCCTTTTGGTGACGGCTTAGATTTTTAGGAAATTGATATGCCTAAGTGTAAATATGTATTAGTTGTAATTTTAATTGTACCTATTTCTTCAATATTCAAAATTATAATTATACATCTAGAGGTATATATAGATATTATAATTATTAAATTAAATACAATAATAATTACCTACTAATGATGTACACATCGCGTAGGTAGAGAACATACTGTAGTCGACTTCGTTCCAGTTGAATCGGTATCGAGTGAAGAGGTACACGACTGCCAGTTCACCTGAAATCACATACAAATGTTTTGTTATACCCCATGTGCGTAAGCCCCCGCACTTGGGGTAATTTCTAAGAAATTAAATAGTATCCCAAAAATAATTGTAACTTTAGTCTTTGAACAGGTTTGGATAACTTCAATGTTTCCCCTGTAGGTGGAGCTAACGGCGCTAAAGCCGTAGGAAGTCCTAAAGATTTTCGATTCGTAGGGTACTTGATTTCGCGACGTAGCGGTTATCGCGTTCCCGTACTGAGTGGAAGGTCGCGGGTTCGAGTCCCGCCGAAATCGTAGGATATTTTTTAATTTCTCACACATACAATGTTAAATAATAGATTCAGGCGTTACTTTCCAGAAATCCATTGCAAAATATATGGAAGATAAATATTTAGTAACAATGGGAAAATCTATTAAATGAAGTCGTCAAACGACGACTTGATTTGATAGATTTTTCCATTGTTTACTTGGTGTGGTTTTTACACATGGGCTACATTTTGTTACATCTTATCAGAGAAGGTATTACGCGGAATTGTTACTAAATATTTATCTTCCATATATTTAACATACTACAATGTTTCAAAAAGTGTCTCAAAAACACAACTTATGTTCATAATGCTTCTCAACATTACAAAGTACCTAGTTTTTTATAATATAGAAGATGGTAAGATAATTAAGTAGTAGACTCAGATCTAGCATTAAAGATTTTTTTGTAAACTAAGACGTCTAGGGCGTTTATTTATGAAAGCTGACAAAAACTCATAATAATAACAAACACCAGCATAGTAACAAATAAAAACATAAATAATAACTTTAACAAAGAATAAAATATTTGTGATGTAGATGGGGTATCCCGGGAAAGACAGTCTACTTTTCATCCGGAAAAAATTGTGTGAAGACAGGAGCAGAAGCTAGTTGATAAAATAGGATTTATATAAAGGCTTTCTCGCTAAACCAGACCGGCCTGATAGAAAGTGAAAACTGAGAAAGTGCATAAGGTTGTGCCAGCAAAGCATTCACAAGGACTAACGTGGCGAACATTGCAACATACCAGCACATTAAAACGACCTTAGCCGAATGCGAAGTGAATGGCAGACGAATAGAACTTTAGGTACAAATACCATTGAAAGTTAACTAGGCAATACTCGAATGCTCGTAAATTTACATGGCATAGAACAAAGTTCTATATAGCTATTTATTATGCGACCAAATTCAGAAATCTAACTCTCACTATATAAGAACAAGTTACTAGTATTATTACAGTGAAACCATGACACTACCACCACAGTTCTAAAACTTCGGTAGTGTCATGGTTTCACTATAATATATAATTATGATCCTAGTAACTTGTTGTGATATAATGATTATATGTTTATTTTGTTACTAGAGATCCGCCCCGGCTTTGCACGGGTGCAATTTAGAAAATGAAAAGATTCGCCCGTGCGAAGCCGGGCGTGTCGCTAGAATAGCCTATGTCACTCCCGAGTAATGTAGCTTCCGTTGAAAGAATTCTTCAAATCGGTCCAGTAGTTTCGGATCCTATTCCGGGCAAACAAACAAACAAATCTTTCCTCTTTATAATATTAGTATAGATAGAACAAAGTTCTATACGGTAGCTATACGATAGCTAGTTATTATGCGACCAAATTCAGAAATTCATCCTATGCCTAGGAGTTGGGCGTTGACTACCACACTGTTCTAAAGCTTCGGTAGTGTCATGGTATCGCTATAATAATATAATTATGATCCTAGTAACGTGTTCTGATATAATGATTTTTATGTTTATTTTGTTACTAACAAAGAAAATCAACAATCAAATAATATACAATCAAATAATAGAAACAAATTAGAAGTAGTATTTACAATTGAAACAGTTGAACCAACTGCAGACTGTAATCTACAGGTAGCTCAACTCATGCTTCACTATGATTTATATTAAAATAAGATCCGTCAAGTGCGAGTGTGACTCGCGCGCCGAGGGTTTCGAAATTTTGCAGATTATACAAATACCTACTATAGGTACGAGTTAGACTTCACTATCTAATGAATATCTAAAAACAGTTGGTACAAACTTGTTTCAAAATATTTCAAAAAGTATGAAACCTAGAAAAATTTCAAAAACTGTATTGAAATGTACAAACCGATACCTTTTATTTGATACCCCACTCGACGAAGTAGCCCCCCTTTTGAAAAATATCCCCCCCTTTTTGACCATTTTTCAAAAACCGTTCTACTTACAGAGTTCTCTATATTTTTCCTGGAAAATATAGATGCATATCTACAAACGCTCTATACATTTCAGATGTATTGCTCTCCAATCTTCGGAGATAGGGGAGGGGAATGGTCATTTTTTCAGCTTTTTTCAAAATATTTCAAAAAGTATGAAACTTAGAGAAATTTCAGAAACATTTTTGAAATGTACAATTTAATACCTTTGATTTGATACGCCATTTGACTATGTAGGGCACTTTTAAGATTTTGACATCACAATTTGTACTGAAAATTTTCAAGTTAATAGCTTCGGTAGTTGCTGAGATATTCGAGATTAAAAAAGGACAGACAGAGCGAGACCATAGGGGTTTCGAACCTGATCGAAACCCTAAAAACAAAAAAAAAATCCTAGTTAGCTGATTAGATTTTATAGAAAGGAACTAACGAGCTTAAAGAAATTTGAATCATGACCTAAGTCAATAATAAACTTCAAAGGTTTTAGTTGTGAATGAGCGACGCAGTGCATCGGTTGTGCTACAAATATACAAGTTTATTCCAAGTACTAATAATCTCTTGGAGTCTAATAAAAGGAAGTCCTTCAACAATCATTGAAAATAGGTTGGCACCTATTTTTAATGATTGTTGAAGAACTCCCTTTTATTAGAATAAATATTTTGCTATATTTTTCTTTTGCTATATTTTTTTCTTTGCAATATTTTGCTTATGATTCACAGAAAACACCTAAATCGTGAATAAAATAATTTTTCTACAACAAAAACTTCTTCACGTTACAAACTGGTTTGAATACGTCGAACGTCGGTAGGAGGTATTAGGGATTAAGGATTGCAATCCGGACAACCGGATCCGGTAGTCCAGTGGATCCGGCAACATTAAACGTTTACCAGATCCGGTAACAATATACCGGATCCGGTCACCGAATTCGATCATGCCAAGTTTAAGGCAGCTGTACACAGTGGGTTAAGGCGTTGGGACAATGTGTAGATCTACTTTGAGTATAGTTATAGTCTAGCTGGCGACCAATACTGGCCGACCAACCAAATAGTGTCTTATTTTCGTGCACACATCAAATGATCTTGGGGTGCACCGCAAACAGTGTTCACGCGTCTTTTACAGTTCGTTGTTCTATTCGATGAATATTTACCACCATCTTCTTTTGCACCATTTCTCTTTATTCACTCTACTTTGGTACACATTTAGGTAATAATTAAATGTACTGTATGAATTAAATTGCCGTGACTGCAAGAGATTCTACATCCATCTTTATCAAAGCGCGAATGCAGAATGATCAGTACGGCAACGTGTAAACAAAATCCGATAATTTGGCCCAATGTGCTGGCCTAGCACCCTGGCCCAATGTATACAGTGGTCTTTAAATGTATGGAACCACGTAGTGCGTGTGCGTGCGAGTCGTTCGACGGTTAGCCGCCCGTCCCTCCCATCTCATTTAATTATACAATCTATTTTGGAAATTATTCTGATCTGATGATATAAAACTGCTAGACTCAAGTGGAACTGGGCGGGGCACGTGAGCCGCATGCATCCAGAAAGGTAGGCCCAAATCGTCACACAGTGGATGCCTGAGGACGGGCGACGATACCGAGGCAGACGCTTGCAAAACGATTTCGACACATTCCGGGTAGATTGTTGGGACCTAGCCAATGAACGCGATTCCTTGAAGAGTTTGGGGGATACCTTTGCCCCGCAGTGGGACAAAATAGAATAGAAAAAAAAATTGATCCGGCCGGATTGGTGAAAATCCGGCTGGATTGAAAATGTGACCGGATTGCAATCCCTAGTCACAATCCGACCATGCATTGCGGTGCGTTTTAGAAATTTGCGAGGGAGATTGAAATAAGTAGGTACCAACTTTTATTTTACAAAATTATACACCAAAAACATGAAAATTTTCAAAAATCGAGTAATAGTTGTATTTCACATAGTGAAATAGAATACAAAAAAAATGACCTGCTTTGAAGCATATTCAAGTTCGATGCGTCGCTCACAGCGCTGGATACCCAATCCTGGGTTTTCCAAATCACACACCTACTATATAAGTGGTTATAATGTTATTCTTATAACGACAACAAAAATAGACCAATTACCATCTATATCTGAAAAACTACTTGTTATTCAACTAAAAAAAACTCGCAGTAAGTGGGTTTCAGCAAAAAAAAAATCTCTAAATTCTGTTTTGGCACAAGTTAATTAGCGAGGTAGATCTAGGAATCAATATTTAGCTCACCAATAATTCAATATAGACTTTATCTACTAACCTATAAGCAAGTATAGTTTTTATACGTACCTATTACATTATCTGAGTATTTTAATCATTTTCAAGCCGTGGACAATACTTAGTAGTCGTACTTAGTAGGTTCTATTGGCAATGATGATGCATTTGTTCTTTTCTTTTGCTTTTATCAGCATTCACTTTATTTAGTGCCACTGCTCTAAAGGTAAATAAATAAAATGTCCACTTACCATAAAGAGGTCCAATGATGACACAGAGGACCACAACGAGCATTATAACTCTTAGCCTTCTATTGTAAGGTCCTTTTTTGAATGCAACGCTCATGGTCTCTTTTACATAACGTACGTCGAAGAAGTTTCTTACAAACTCGCAGCAATTCTTAGACGTTTTCTAAAAAATATAATAATTATAATATTAATATAACTTCCTAATTTTTACATGCATGTTGTAAAATGACGTAAATCGTAAAACACAGTCTAAAAATTTCAGAATTCATTGGAGTGATTGATTTTAGGGTTTAAAACCATGTTAGTAAAAAGTTATTTGAATTTAATAGTTATTGGAAAACATAAATTTGGTAGGGGACCTGTTATTTCTTAAAGTTCAAAATAATTGGCGAAAATTATTTAAGTACCTACTAAGTTAATTATAAATTGTATTCAATATATTTATTAATAGTATTGAATGTTTAACCAAGTGAAAACAACTGTAACGGTACCTACCTACTATTATATTAGTCAAAAATTTGAGAACCTATGCGAAACACTATTTTTGTATGTACCGACAAGTGAAGGTTCTTCCTCGGCGCAAAAATGTGACACTGATTTAGGTCAAATGACGGACTTTTTTTCCGGTCACGCACGATTAGTCTAATTCGTCTAGCCATCCGACACCATCATCAATTCATCAGTTACAAAGGTTACAATAGCTACTTACTAAAGTAATCCGACCAAATCTACCTTGGTGTAAATTCACGGTCATATACCAGTAGGTTAGTAATTGCTGGATGTATGGGAACAAAGAAATTGAAATTTGTTCCGGAGGTCTGGGTGTTTACTATGTATAAAAAATATCTATGTAATACATTGTATTATGTGTATCAGTCATTTAATACCCATAACACAAGCTCTGTTTATCTTGGGGCTAGATGATGCTGCGTGGATTGCCCGGCATTATCTATTTTTATTTAATGAAGAAAGAAAAACTACTACATAGGTAACAAGTGGAAGTCTTTTTATCAATATTTAGTTTACAGAGATGGGGTAGGTATTTCTGTTGGTTTTGAATAACAAAGTCTGACAAAGGCATGATTACAAACATTGCAAGATAATAATGTGATTTCTTCTTTGCCATTCCTACTCTATAGGTACTCCGTCTATGCATTTATTTTCTTTGTGAAAAAGCCTATGAAGTTACAGAATTGTTGACAGGTGAGTGAATGAAGACTGAATAAAAAAAAAAGCACTAGAACAGTTATTTTAAAAAAAATAGAGCTTGGAAATATCGGTACTTCAAAGTTTAGATTTTAATCGAGCACACAAATTTATGTAATGAAGATTGATTATTCTTTTTGATTTTACCATGATTGAAAAAAGAACAAATCAAAATTATTAAAAGTATTGAAAATATAATAATACTCATAGTACCACACAAGATATTGACAGAAAGAAAATAAATGCGTGGAATGAATATAATAATGAGTATAAAATCAAATTAGGTTATTACGAAGTCATTGCACATGTAACGGTTAAGTCTACAGAAATGATTGTCAAATGAAAATGAGCAAAATATTATGGTTCCTACCAATTTCTTTTTTTTTACTTTAACTTTTTTTTATTTACCTGTCAACGTATCGTGACAGTTATGGTACTAATTTTTGTAGATGGGTAAGCACAGCGGTGTTTGCGCATCTCGTGATAACTTCCTGTTACTTCCGCGAGGTCACTTTTTGCCTTGAACTATGCTAAAAATAGTTATTTAGTCACGTCAATGTTTCGCAAGCCTTTCAACCTTCACTTTATGTAATGGTTAAGTTTTGTTATAGATAGTGCTTAACCAGTTTAACCCACAGAGATGGGACTACGTTACTGTTTTTTTTTAATACCATTTTTGTTTTAATTGACTTCAAAAAGGAGGATGTTCTCAACTCGGGGCGTATGTTTTTGTTTATGTATGTATGTTAATTTATATCCAATTTCGATGTTTCTTTCACTAATTTATAGAACTTGATTTCAAGGTGGTCTCATAAAATTGTTATTCCCTAGGGAACAGTATTTATGCCGGAAAAGTTGAAAAAACCACTTAATACTGTAGAGGAATCACGACTAGCTACTACAATTTTGGTGATATTTTCGCCAATTGCTAATAGATTTTGATTATTATTTCATAATTATATAAAGGTTGATTGACATCGTTGAAGTCGGTTTTTAGTTTTTTAAAACAATTATTTATAAATTATCTTATAATAATAAAAAAAAAAAAAAAAATATCATATTAACTAGTAACTCCGACTTTGTGTCATTTAATTAAGCATTTCAACACCGTTCTAACCACATGTAGTTGTTTCTACAAAAACCAAATATGTCACGGTTGGAATTTTTTGGCAATGAAATAAAAGGTTCGGATACGCGAGAGGTTAATATCACAAATTATTTCATGGATGTACCTTGTCGAGATAAAGACTCATTTCGTTCAATGTATTTTATACTCACCATACTTGAATCCACTTTTTTGACTTCCTGGATCCTGAAGTACCCGTAAATAAAACTCAAAATATACAAGCTTCCACTGACTGTGAAAACCCCGTATAAACCGATCTTCTGAAAAAGTACACCACTCAAGGCTGCTCCTACTGGAACTCCCACAGAATGGAACAAATTCACAATGCCTATCCGTAACGTTCTTTCATCCTCGGTAGTCACGTCTCCGATATAACTAAACACTCCCATAAACATGGTGAACCATCCACCCGTCAGAGCAGGGAATATTGCTTCCGTAACCGCTGCAACTTCAACTGGAAGCTCGTAAAAATAGTAAGTGTTTATGATAAGTCCAATACTCGTCAAAAGCTCGCCAATGATTGGTAGAAGCATACAAAACTTTCTTTGTCCAACTCTATCACTGTATGCTCCAAAAAATATAAGTAACCCGCATGGCAGGAATGATTGAAGTACTGTTTTCCAGCCCGCTACCGATGCCACAAGAGTTTGTACTGCTTCTTCTTCTAGTGTGTAATTAGCTGTTTCTCTTCGGGTTAAAGCATCGCAGACGTGGTGTTCGTATCCCAGATTCACTCTACACGCCTTTTCTAAATACAAATTTTGTGTCGCTAGTGCAGCTAGAACTGAGGGCATAATATAACCAGCTAATATTGGCTCTACTGTTATAAGAGAAATCAAACGCTTGATTTTTTCAAAGAAACCCAGCTTATGTAAACTGTCTTCATCTGACTCGGGACGTTTTTCCTTTTCATGTTTTTTTCCTTCTTGAGACTATTTCTTTTAATGACATTATTTTGTTCATTGTCAGGTATGTAAGGTGTTGTATCGTCAAGTTTACTGTCTTGGGTTTTACTATCAACCGCCATGATTCGCCGGTTATCTGAAACCAAACGAAGTATATTATTTCTTATGAGGGCTAAATCATTAAATATTTTAAATTATAGGCGTATTGTGTGTCTCCTTTTGAGCAGTTGCGAGGCTATCGCGACTAACTCAATTTGCAAGTGCACTACTGATGCTGAGGCTGCCGTGTGGCGTGCCGTTTGCCACATAAATTACAAGTACCTATTCCTATTTTGTGCCAGTAGAAGTAAATTGGTAAATGACGTGGACCGGACGCACTAATCATCATGATTGTCTCGTACCGTATTTAGCGCAATCATGCTTAACTCGGGCAGAAATCAATTTGCCTAAGACTTTGTCAAAGTGCCACATTTTATCACCGGCAACATCTTTTTGTAGAGTATCTACAGCTTCCTTCAAATGGAAATTTCTATTGACCTCATCGTCAAATCGTCATGCAAATAACATGTTTACTTATATTTATACGAGTTCAAAGTGTTTGCGCAATGAACAAGTGTGATTTTTGCCACATAGCAACATTCTCTCGGGACGCAAACTTTATTCGAACCACTATCATATCCAGCTGTTTGTTCGTTCTATTTAGTATATTGTTGGTTTCAATAAATGAAAGGCTCATATCGATTTTCAATCAGGCTCTATCTACCAATAGGTACAATAGAATTGTATATTACTGTATACCTAGTTTCGATAGGATTACTAGACATTTAATTTAACAGTTCAATGCTATTGTGCATTCAGGAAATGATTTTTTACGTCGGATTTGAAGTAAAAAAATATATTGAAATTAAAGTAGGTACCTACTGACGTTGACGCCATTCATCAGTTCTCTTTTAAAACTTTTATGTGTTTTTATGGACGTCCATAGTAAAATTAGGGTAGGTTATTCCCGCTCGTCCCCACGGTACGTCCCCACAGGGACCAGCAGGAAGTTTTTTAGTAGTGTTCGTCCCCACTTAAATAAAAAACTTCTCTCTGATCTCTCTTATTTTAAGTTAGTTTTTTCGGCAACTAAGGACTGTAAACTTACCTACTTATAACGCTCAAAATTGAGATTAATGATGTAAATAAATGTTTTTGACAATCATGTCATTTTATGCCACGGTCAAAGGCAGATGTCTACCTATAGTTAATTGAGTACAGCAGACATCAACTCATGTCAGTTTTTTATGATGAGAACGCTGAAACACAATGGTGTTTCAACAAAAATACCTACCCACCTAACAGGATTCTACAAGTAGATAATGAAGTCAATTTGAAGATGGATATTTTGCAGTCGGATAAATTTCATTTTATAGTATATTTATAAAAATGTTAAAATCACTAAAAATATGTTGTTATTATGTAACCTGATTTAAACAACTTATTTATTATTTATTTATTTATTTTAAAATCTTAGGAAAACTAACAGCTAAATAATACAAGTAGGTAAATAAGTATACAGTATGCAACAGGAAGTTACACAACTCAGGACGGCTAATTAAAAGTTTCCACAAATTAATAGAAGATAGTAATTAGGTACAACAGATAAAGAAGACGACTAAGTAATAAATTTGAAAAATAATTTTGAAAACACAATTAACTAAATTTGGAAAGTAGGAATACCAATAGTAATAATAATAGTACCTTTGTACTTAACTAAAAACGTAAAAAATACTATTTGTTTATGGGTGCTTAATCCATGTTATTAAAAAAAATTATCACAAAGCAAGCGTTTGAGCTTACTTATGCTAGTGTTGAATAGGTCAACCTCGCTATGTGACTTCACCAAAGCATTAAAAGAGCAAGAAGCTCTATATACAAATGCATTTTGCCTATAATTTGTTCTCACGATTGGAACGTGAACTTACCTATAATATTCTTGTTGGTGTAAAAGTATTTTTGTAATGAATTGTATAAAGCAGCATATTTTTGTAAAAATCATAATAATAAACTTATCACGTTTACAAAATTAATAACACTAAAATAAATTATGGCAAGTAGGTAAGTTATTATTTGATGAAATTGAATATGTAACATATAGCTTTCTAGAAACCAAACCAGTTTTATAGAAAACGAATTTTTACAACGTAGACCGAAAATGCCTACTAAATGATAGGAAACACAATCCCATCTTCGTTTTTACATTATTCTTCTAATCTGATGCCGATGTTGACAAAAAGCGCAGGAAGCATCTCAAAGTCAGAATAACATTCTGACTTTGAGATGCTGATTCCGCGTATTTAAGGTAATGAGCAAAAATTGTACCTACCTACTTATCAACAATCTAAAAGTATTCAAAAAGTTACATAGAGGTAGGTATTTGAGGAATCATTTTATCATAATTTTGCGTTTGTATCGGGCTCGGGCATTATGTCCATTTATGTCAACGAATAAGTAAGCTGAAGTGACAATAACTGAAGTGAGATGTGAAATGATACGACAAACATTATGGTGAAGGAGTTCTTACTCAAGAACCACTTGGAGGCCGTGACTAGGTAACCGTAGTGTAGGACAACCTGTGGCCAGGTGAAATGACGATCTGCGAAACACTGCTGGCAGATGCAGGAATCGCTGAGCTGAAGACAGTGCTGTGGCGCTCATTAGGGGGTATCTGGTCTAGGCAGTGAGCTAGCATGGGGTAACGATATTTGCTCAAAGCGGAGAGCAATTAACACGATGACTGCTGAAAACACACCGTATGTGTTTTTTACGAGTGACGCATGTGCGGACACATGAATATTTTTTTTATTTTTCAAATATTTAATTTTAAAAAACAAGTAAGCACATACGGCGTGTTATGCTTCTATAAGACCGCACACCCGATCTGAAACGAAACATATGCGTAAATCCGCAATTGCGAAGCGGCTAAGAAAACACACCGTCTGTGTGTCTCAGCACAGCCGTAACATGTTTTTTCGAACGAAACGCCTGTGCGGCGCACACAATAGCTGTGTGGAGAGATCAGTACGAAAGGTAGAGCTAAAAAAAAGGGTCCGCAGTCAACGTATAGGCATGTTAGGCACAAAATACAACGTAGGTTTCAGTACCTAAGCAAAACCACAATTAAATGGATGTGCAGCAATTACCCCATGTACGTTTGATACGTTGGGTAACAATAGAATGAATGGTATAGTGGCAAGGTCGATTGCTATTGTAGATACCCGACATCAGCATTAATAAAGCATTTTTGATGTCGTCTCTTACCATTATCATGTAGGTGCTCATCTCAGACAAATTATATCCAAGGTACCTTCTGTTGCTAAAGTTAGTAACTCTCTATTACACGACCTCAGTAGCGCAGCGGGCGAAGGTCCGCCTGCGACGCAGGAGGTTGCGGGTTTGATTCCCACCTCGGAACAAATGTTTGTACGATCTGCAGATCTTTGTTCGGGGGTTCTGGGTGTTTTCTATGTATAATAAAAAATCTATTTATTTAATATATTGTATTAAGTATATCAGTCATCTAGTACCCATAACACAAGCTCTGCTTATCTTGGGGCTAGATGATGCTGTGTGAATTATCCTGAATTATTTATCTATTTATTTATTATATACATGCCTACATACATAGCAATGAACGATGAAACCTATAAATAATATTTTTCGGCAATCTGCAAAATCAGTGGCGAAACTGAGAAGCTTCCATAAGCAATACCAGTGAAAAAAAACCTTTCAATGACAACTGTCAATAATCTGCTCCTACTACCGATATCCACTGAAAACCGTACTTAAAAGAGCAACACCAGACTACGTCCTTAGGGTGAGGTGGGTCCTTCTTATATCCGTGGCAGTAGTATTCTCAAGCAACTCCCCGCTTCCTTGTCCCTTTTTCGTGCTCACTTCTCACTCTCTTAAGCAACTTATTGCGAATATTGCGATATAGCGCAGGCTATAGATGCACAGCTAAATCCGTTGGCTCGATGAGCAGCATCGACCGTTGGCCATCGACCATCGGGCCGCCGCCGTTGACGCTGCTTGACGGCGGCGTCGAGTTGGAAAAAGAGCTTGTGATCTCCAACCCGCATGCCCAGCGTGGGGATAATGGCGAGACACCCTCTACAGAGCCAATTAGGCGCTTATTAAGGGTGGACCTAGAAGACTGCTCCAAAGTAAATTGAGATTCTTAGGGTTCCGTACCCAAAGGGGGCTTGCCAACGGGGCCCAAGTGAGAATGAAGTACAAACCATTTTTGGAACCGAAAAAGTTAACACTGGCTGCTAAAGCCAAATATTGGTGAGATTAAAAAAGGAAATAATTTAAATATCTTTTTTTAAATGGAAGTCTTTTGTTTGCAGTCCCTGCACGCACGGCTTTGACAGTCTGTCGTAGCATATTGTCAAAAATGGAAAAACAAAAAAAAAAAAATTGTCACTACGGAACGAGTTAATCATGACTTACAGGACACTTGAGGAGCAAATGCTCTACCGTATTCTACAGTTGCACGTTGGTGCACCGAATTTAAACGTGGAAGAACATCCATCAAATATGACCCTCACTCGTGCCGCCCCACAACGCTAGTGACCGAAGAAATGGTGAATGGGGAAAAGATGATGGGTTCTCTGTATTGGGTTAGTAAAGGGTTGGTCATGTTAGAATATCTCGACCATGGAGCTACTGTTAGGGGATTTTTGTATTTATGCAGAACACATAAAAAAATAGCGTTCTGAAATTCGCGAGAATCTGCGAGGCAAACTAGCAAAAATTGTTCAGTTCCATCAAGACCCCGGCCCACAAGTCTGCCGTTGTTGCTATGGCTGTAATCAGAGATGGCTTCGAAATACTTGAGCATCTTCCATATTCACCCGACCTTGCCCCGAGTGACTTCTATCTATATCCAAGGTTGAAGGAGTCTCTGAGAGGACACAGGTTTGAAAATGATGAAGCACTAGTCGCTGCAGTTCAGGATTTTTTAGGTGCACTGGATAAAGAGTTTAAAAAAAGGAATTTTAAGCTTAGAAAAAAGATATTCAACATGTATTATGCGAAAAGGAGACTATATCAAAAAATAAAATAGCATTTGATAAAAGTTATCAGTAACATAGTCATTCTCACTTTTTATTAAGCGCCCCTCGTGCTAAGCCTCCGCTGTCTGTCTGTATGTCCGTCCACCTGTCAGCGGGCTGTATCTCGTGAAACATAATAGATAGATAAAATTTTACAGAAAGTTTGTTTTAAGTGCCGCTGTAACAACAAGTAATATAAAATAAATCTAATATTAAAAGTGCCGTAATGAAAATAGACCATACCTAACTAACCTACAGTTAAAAATGAAATACAAAAGACGTGTTTTTCGGGTATTTTGCTCGATATAGTAAAAGTACATAGTGTACGATGGTAAAATCTTGTACGATGGCTCGGAACCCTTCATGTGCAAGTCCAACTCGCACTTGCCCAGTTTTATTTTTTATTTAGAATGTTTATTTAGAGGCTACCAACTAGTGCCTACCTTTATGATCTTCGTGTTTTAGGTATTACTATTGTTTAACGAGCTAAGCTACTAGTATTTTATGACATGAAATAAACCTCTCGTAGGTAGGTATATCAATTTATCTCAAATGAAACCAACAAATTCTATGGTTTGCAGAGTTTATTAAAATTCTAGGAATTCAGCGGCAATTTATATTCCCCACTACAAGCAATAATCAGTTATGTAGACAAGATTATGTAGACAAGAAGATTTTTCGGTCAAGGCAGAGTGCTTGATGTGTTTCGTAGTAGCATAGTTCATTAATTTGTCGACGGTAGTAGGTACAAGGTAATTAATTATGACATTGCTAATAAATTATCAACAACAATTGTCACAAAACAATGCCTTATGTGTTTTAGTATTTTCCATAATTACAATGAAACCAGAACATAGAATTATAAAGTACTAGAGCAGCAATGGTCTTATTCTTTATTATTTGTTCCGGAGGTCTGGGTGTTTACTATGTATAATAAAAAATATCTATCTATGTAATACATTGTATTATGTGTGTCAGTCATCTGATCCTATAACACAAGCTCTGCTTAGCTTGGGACTAGATGATGGTTAGTGGATTGTCCGGCAGTATTTATTATTCATTGCAAACACACTAAAAACATACCTATACTCCGATTCAAAAACCTGGATATTTTTTGTATACAAAGGGGTCACAAAACCCTAGGAATATTGGTGGAAAATATTTAAGGAAATTGGTATCATCGAAGCAAAGCACTGAAGCTCGAAACAATTTTTGATTTTGAAAGCTTTCATTCATCATTTAATTGATCTCTCGTTCGTTTTCGAATTCAAATTTAAACATTTTTGCCTGCAGATGTGAGATTATGCGTTGTTGAAATTTGTGTCTTTAGTGATAACCTTGCTGTTACCTTGGTGTTTTCTGTTATTGCTATCCGTTTTTGTTAAGATATCATTCATAAATGTCTTTGTTGTCATAAAATATCTTAGATTCTAAATCGGAGTATAGAAGGTAACAAAAAAAATAGAAGACTCATTAGTAATTATTGTTCGTTTTGTGCGATTTACTTGATACTTGTATATTTTAAAAATTGCTAAGCGACTTCGCCAGCGTAGAATTCACTCATGGGTTTTTATTTATTCGCGTAGAACCCTAATTATTTTTCTTAAATGATAACTAGCCCCTATAACATCAGATCGATTCATAAGTATTTGTAACTAAGTATTACCATCACTTATACCATTTGCGAAAAAAGTTTATACATTTGCAAATGTATATGAATAGAACAGCAGCTTTCTGCCAGTGAAAGTCCCGTCCAAATCAATCCAGCCGTTTCAGAAATTAGACGAAACAAACAGACAGGCAGAAAAATATTCTAAACATTGTCTTTTTAATTGTACCTACCGTGCAGGTATACTTTCAAAGGCATTTAGTAAAAAAAGTGTATTTGAACATTACAAACAGACACTTCAATTTTATTTATTTGTTTACCTAAGTACATTAAATGTACACCTAAACAAATTAATATATATATATATATATATATATATATATATATGTATATGTATATATATTTGTATAAATCAACACATTTTATAGATACCTAGATGTCAGTAACCCTAAAACAGGGACCACAATCCTATACTCGCTACAACGTATCGTACGCAACGTGAATAAAAATATAGTTTAACTATCGTAAAGTGAATGGCACATTTAAATGTAAAAAAAAAACAAGACTAGTTTTACCTGCGTTTAAAAAACATGACGTCCAAGTGATTGTTAGCCTAGAATTCAGATTTATATCAAAGATTAAACTTTAAGTACTTAAGTAGATATGTAGGTAATTGGCTATTTTGTGAATCAATGCAAAAAAGTCTGTCCGTCTGTACTAACTTTTATTTTACAGCATGTTATTGTATGAGTTGCAAATAAAAAAATATTCTATCCTATTTTATTCTCACCTTTTATTGCCATACAGCGGGGCAATGCAGCCAGCGTCTTGGGGACGCTTCCAACTGGTATTTATGTATGTATATGAATGAGTTAAGTGAGCTACCTGTACATTGTTTGCAACAGTGTGCAGTTAGCTCAACTGTTTCAATTGTAAATACTAGTTCTAATTTGTTTCTATTATTTTATTGTAATTTTATTCTAATTATAATACTTACGTGTAAATATTTCGATGCACAAATTAAATCTTCCTTCTCTATACCTACCACCCTTAGCAAGATCAGAAAATTGTACTGATTAATACAATACAATACAAAAATACTTTATTCTACACCAACAAAAATACATTGAAAAGAGACATGACAAACGACATACACAATACTTAGAAGCGATCTCATCCACCTTTGGATGGAAAGAATTATATTTTAAGAAATTAATCTATATTAACCTTCCACACACCTAAGTTTTTACAGCATGGAACCAATCAGATCCACGCTGTAAAAACTTAAAACAATAGTCAGGTTACTAAACTTAAAACATACAATTACCTACCCTACATTTGTGTAAATAATAATTATCTTATTAGCTGTCAGACTATGGAACGAACTACCAGTTGATATAAGAAAGGCTACATCACAGCATACTTTCAAAAGAAAAGTTTATAACCATTATTTAGGTATTGTCACGTCAAATTAGGTCATTAGCATGTTACATTAATTTATTAAGTTGTTATGTATTAGTTTATTAATCTATTAGGTATTTGTGTATTAGTGTAATTAGTTTATATTAGTTAGTATTAGTTTAGCATAAACTTCCGCCATCCTATCCATCTTCTCCCTTCACCTTGGTCGCCTGGAAGAAATCGCTGTAAGCGATAAGGCCGCCAATTCCATTGCCTTTCTAGTCTTAGTTAAATTAAGCACTTAATGTTATATAAGGCTATGCAATAAAGCGTTATCTATCTATCTATCTATTTATTCATCCAATTAAATATTAAGAAGGATCATTAAACTTACATTTTTCCAGTAGAATTATTCACAATCTTGCATCGTCCTTGGATTAACTGTCAAGAATAAATTCACTGTTGGTAGTATTTATCCGACTTACTAAATTTTTCTCTATTTTATCGTAACTGTATCTTAAAAAACAGCTTTAATTTTTTATAACTCTACAGATTTGTACTACTTAAAAAACATAATATTCAGTAGCCTTATTTTTTATCTTAAATCTCCATTTTTTTTTCAACCAAAACAACTTTAGTTTTTACTACTTTTTTCAAACTTTATTAAAATTGTGTAATAGCACGATTTTGCGAATAAATGCGTGAGTGCGCGCTAAATGTTTTTCTCGATCAAACTATCATCTATTACGCGACGCGCGTTCTGTGTGGCTATAGTGAGTTGATTGCAGTCAGATTTAACCGGCTTAGAGTCTTAACCAAAGTAAGCTGGCGGATGCCAGCTGCGGCGCAAGCAGCGACCGTGTCAATAATCGACAGACCAGTCCAACAAACGCTTGTTGGGCTCTACCGGTCAAGTTTACTAAACAAAATCTGTGTCTAAGAAATTAAATAACATCCCAAAAATTTACGATTTCGGCGGGACTTGAACCCGCGACCTTCCCTCAGTACGGGAACGCTCTAACCAACTAAGCCACGAAATCAGTAGCCGCCGAGTCATTTAATTTCTTAGAGATTACCCCGAGTGCGAGGGCTTACGCACTATAATAACAAATACCTTAAAATCTGTGTCTGTCAGTCTGTCAAGTACTGAGGGACTTTTTGCATGGTGACTCTATTTTTTTCAGATTTCAGAATCGTACCCGTTAACTACATCTATCATGCATTAATAATGTTTTTCATTATTAATAAATGAGAATTTGAATAACATAAATTTTCACCATTATCTTTATTAATAACATACAGACACACTTTTTTGCAATGTTCGGAAAACTGACCACAAAATAAAATAACTATTCACTTAGAAACTTAGAAACACTTAGGTCAAATTATTTTGTTTTCTGTCGCTTCTATTATGTAGACTAAAGTAAAAAAGCGACAAAGAAACCTTTAGCCTGTTAGTTGTAATTTTTTCAAGTTGAAGCAACACCCATCCATCCCTAACTTTTTTTATCTTCTAGATAATCTGATATTCTGTAGTCAGCCTTTTTGCACAGAAAGGTCTGAACAATTTGTTTGAACTTATTTACTTATAATTTTTGCAACTCATTTGGAGTTTTGTGGTAGAAGCGTATACATTGCCCTTTAAAAGATACATTAATCTTGTGTAGCCTAGTTGTGGGCATAGCGAGTTTATTCTTATTTCAGTATTTAAATTATGTATATCGCTATTTTTAGGGAACCTATTGATATTTCTATGAGTGTTCAAGTTTGTGTGACAAGTTTACGTAACAAACGAGGGATGAAGCCACAGACCGGCAAGGTAGGTAACGTTGTTTTTGCGCTAAATATAGTTAGCCCAAAATATCAGTAACATCGACGAGCGGAGCAAGCCACGATTTTTTTGCCGCCCTGGGTACCATAATTCAAGTGATAGAAGTAAACAATAATAAACTAGTAGTTAGCCCTTATATCGTCGTGAGAATAAATTATTAGACGTACCTAATGGCGCAAAACTTTAAACAATAAACAATAAAATTTTAAAAGTGGTTTTTTAAGGGTTTCGATCAGGTTCGAAACCCTTATGGTCTCGCTCTGTTTGTCCTTTTTTCAATCTTGAATATCTCAGCAACTACCGAAGCTATTAACTTTAAATTATAATAAATATCGTGCGTAGACTAAAATAAAAAAAAAATGAAAATATACATTAAAATTTTCAGTACTAATTGTGATGTCAAAATAGTAGAGGCCAAAATAGTCAAGTCGGGTGTCAAATAAAAGCTATTAGTTTGTACATTTCAAAACAGTTTTTGAAGTTTTTCTAGATTGATATCTAGAAAAAAATCAAAAACTGTTTTACTTACTTTTTGAAATATTTTGAAAAAAGCTGAAAAATTGACCGTTCCCCTTCCCCCCCCCCCCCTATCTCCGAAGATTGTAGAGCAATACATCTGAAATGTATAGCGCGTTTGTAGATATGCATCTATATTTTACAGGAAAAATATAGAGAAGTCTGTAAGTAGATCGGTTTTTGAAAAATGGTCAACAAGGGGGGGGATATTTTTCAAAAGGGGTGGTTACTTCATCGTGTAGGATATCAAATGAAAGGTTTTGGTTTGTAAATTTCAAAACAGTTTTTGAAATTTTTCTAGGTTTCATAATTTTTGAAATATTTGGAAAAATGTCTAAAACTTTACCATTACCCCCAGATCTCAAAGTTTTCAGAGCGTTTGTACCAACTGTTTTTAGATATTCATTAGATAGTGAAGAAGTCTAACTCGTACCTACAGTAGGTATTTGTATAATCTGCAAAATTTCGAAAACTTCGGCGCGCGAGTCACATTCGCACTTGACGGATCATGTTTTTGAACGGTCTAAGAGGTTAACGAAGTTTGTAGTAGTAGGTATATGAATTCGTATTTCAAAACAAAACAAATGTGAGCTCTCTGATACTTCGGTGCATACTCGGTGCATCCATTTTAACAGACCTACGGTGTCATATGTCTACCAAATGAGAGCTTGTCATTGTAAGCCTAGTCTACGAGAACTATGGCTGGTATATTGGTGTAATGTCTGGCAAACAAAAACTAAGTAACATACCAAACCAGCTGGTTAAACAGTAACTACTATACGACTAACTAGTCCATAACCAATACTTTTGTATACTTTTAACTTTATCTTTATAGATAAATAAATTATAGAAAGACCTTCTATGCTTATACAAGAATCGTAGGGTTCATTGAATAACCTTTAAATAAATAAATAAATAAATAAATAATGCCGGACAATCCACACAGCATCATCTAGCCCCAAGCTAAGCAGAGCTTGTGTTATGGGTACTAGATGACTGATACAAATAATATAATGTATTACATAGATAGATATTTTTTATTATACATAGTAAACACCCAGACCTCCGGAACAAATTTCTGTGAATCGCACAAATATTTGTTCCGGGCGGGAATCGAACCCGCAACCTTCCGCGTCGCAGGCAGACCTTCGCCCGCTGCGCCACATCGGTCGTCAATATTTTTTTCTTTTAATAATTTCTTTAATTCATATAATTATAACAATACCTATAATAATAAAAATTCCAAGCTTTGCAACTAGAATTATATTATTCGCTTATTGAACGAACGTTGGCATAAGATAATAAATTAATAACGGTGAAATATTATAATAATACCTTCAGAAATCCTAGTTTTTTTTCTATATACATAAGTGTACCTACTACCTCCTTGTAATACCTACTTGATGTATCTTCTATTGTCTATTGTTTGTGTATTAGTACCTACGTTTGTCCAATAAGTTTCTAAACTCTTCTACATACTATATTTGATTTTATTTTGTGTTGTCTGTGTATGTGTATGTGTGTACCAAATAAATAATCTATCTATCTATCTAGTTACCTTTGATTCGATTTTGTTGCAAGAACATTCGAGAAATGATGTTACTTCCCCTTGTCTCACTGTTTTTAACCGACGTCAAAAAAGGAGGAGGTTCTTAATTCGGGCCGTATGTTTTTTTTTTAAATATATGTATGTTAATTCATATTTCCGCCAATAGTTATCCGATTTTGAAGATTCTTTCACTAATGTATAGAAAATGATTACGCGGTGGTCCCATAAAATATTCTTTAGGGATTAGTATTTTTCCCAGAAAACTTAAAAAAACAACTTAATACTGTAGGGGAATCACGACTAGCTACAACAATGTTGGTGATATCTTCGCCAATTGTTAATACATTTTGATGGTTCTTTCATTGTTGTATAAAGGTTGATTGGCGTCGTTAAAATAGATTTTTAGTTTTTTAAAACAATAATTATACATATAAAAAGTAAAATAGTAAATAAAAAAATTCAATAACTTGAGATATTTTTTTATTATAAAATCTTAGACTTACATAAAATACGAGTTCAGTTACTTACTTAATTTATTAGTAACCAAGTAACTTATAAATATACTACTTATGACTACTTATACCTTCGCTCCGAAAATCACATCACATTAATCATTATAAATGCGAACGTTTGGATGATGTTTGCTTTTCACATAAAACTACAAAACAAATCGGGCTTAAATTTTGCATAGATGTAGTTCTAGACGAGGATTAATTTGAATCGATGATTTTTATAACAACATAACTAACATTTTTTTCAAAACCCGTCCGTATTACTTTGTCCATTGTTATGTTGAGCATTATAACAACACAACTGCGTTGCTTATTTAAACAAAAAAAAAGATGTCGAAAATAACCCCCTGTGTTAAAACAACATATTATTATTTGATAAAAATATTTAATTTTACAGTGCGCGTTTCAAGAAAAAGCTGTATATTTCGACATATAGATTTCATCAATTGGCTAATCAAGAAATGGCTTATATGCCAGAGTAATAAAGATTTCTATGTTTAAATTTTGGAGTGGCCCAGATAACTAGATTAGTGTGCCTTAATAATCTAAAACATAATGAATTCCTTATTTTCTATTAAAAATACCTTTGTTTTATACACATAATAGACATGTATAAGTTTTAAAATTAGAGTTAAAACAACATAAGGAGAGGATGAGTGTTAGAACAAAACATTCAAAAAAGTTTAAAAAAATATATACATATATAATTAAATTACAGTAAAAAGAAAAATGTAGTCTTGGTACAGATATAAGAAATCAAATAGCAATTATTAAATATATCTATAACTCTAAGTATACAGTTTTTTTGCCTCTCCTGTAAAATTTACATTTTGTTACTTAAGTTGTTTTAGTAATCATCGATTCATTTAGGGGCTACTTTTTTCCCGGGAAATCGCGTGTGAGGCCGCGGGCAGG